>JANZXP010104961.1:0-19356 GCA_027576715.1 Erythroxylum flavicans
ACTAAAGTTGAGAATTTAATACCATTTTCCCCTCATTTTCTTCCAACATTTTAACATACAAGGAAAGGAATTAACACACTTCAAGTTCTGTTACCTTTAATAAACTTGAAACATTATGTTTTTTTCCATGAAATTAATTTCCTTCAAAAACTAAATCAAAATAAAACTTCTAAACTATAAAGATCTTAGTCAAACAAAGCACTCTTAGTTACCAATTTAACATCCAAACTACTTCCTTCCAACATTTCCACTCATTTCTTATAAACTAAAACAACAGCAAAGGAAGGAGAAAAGCATGCAAACAAAATGCATAACATACAAATTGGAAGCTCAGCCTTTTAGCCACTCGAAAGCCTCAAAAGAAGTCGACATGAAAATGTGACTATGTCACTACCAAACTACCACAACCCTAGAAAATGCTCAAATTTTCAACCATTTGCATCCCAGAACTCTCCATTGAGTCAACTTGGAGATTCTACAAAGGATCAGTGAGTCAATTCGAAGTCACATAATCAAATATAAGAAATGTAAAATGGTTAGTAAATAAATACATTTAGATCATAATAACTGAATTTGTCTTTCTCTTAACTTCCTATTTAAGTTTCTTTCATTCTCCTTCCATTTATATATCTAATTGCTTCATTTTTATTTTTTCTAATTTTTTGAGGTATTAGATGAAGTAAACTACTTTGTCTGGTTTATAGAATATAGACAGAGGTTTAGACAAGTGTAGTCTTCCGTTACAGTTAGTTACAATCACATTATAGTGAAGACCAATGGGAATTTGTCATGCGTAAATAAGTCGAGACTTTGAAAAAGCCTTTGATGAGAATTTTATTGTTTTATTTAATTAATTTACTCCATTTAATCCATCCATTCATTGGTATTTTATGATTTCCGTACTTCTATGTCCTATATTTTCATAGTCTATTTAACAGTGCACATCCTATAAATCATGAGATATATGCAATAACAAGTAAATTACACATTCAAAGTTATTTATTTAACAAGCTATGCAATTTGAAATTAAACAATAAATTTGAATTAATATCAAGTTTGACTTATTTTTGTTATTAATCGTTTTTTTTGGGTAAATCATAAGATTTTACACAAAATTGAAAAGTTATGTACATCACTGGAGACTACTTGAGTAGTAATCTCTTACCTACCAAAAGGAAACAAAGGTAAATACATGAGAAAGCTACATCACTTCCCTACAACAACACAAGAATCGAGACAACAACAACTTTCCTTCCAAAGAGACCTTATAGAGCTAGCTCATCTAACCAGTAATTCAAGCTAACCTAGAATCAATTTATAGCATTATTAATCAACCAACAATAATTACAATCCAAATCAACCGTAGGAGATGGTTCTACTACTGTAAAGCTTGTGAGCTTCTTCCTAGAAATCCTCTTATCTGTTTCGGGAAAGTCCTTAACCTGCCAACTCCATATTTTGCTTATTGGAAACAAAAATATTTCTTGAACCTGTCTTCTCTTCTACTTTGGAAACCTAAGAAATGTTAGACCTCCATTTGGTACTCCTGAAATATCAAACTTGTAGAAAAAATTATTAGTGAATAAGAACTTCAGCAATTACCTCCTCACGGTGTTTGAGCTTAGATGTTCCATAACTTAGAAGATTACTCTGTAGTACAGGCTCCCCACATCCTTGACTTCATCTTTGAATGTTTGATTATTCCTCGTAGTCCAAATGTTATATACAGTAGTAGAAAGAAGGATATGGAAAATGTTAATGTCAAAGGTTCTGATATTTAAAAATTAGTTAAACCAAATGGGGTTGGATTGAAGGTTTTTCTGGTTGGGAATGTGTATATGGAAGTGGTTGAGACATTGTTCCCACATGGTTTTAGAGAAAGGGAACTCAAAAAATAAGTGTTCAATAGTCTCATTGTTCGAGGTACATAAGGAACAGTAGTTAGGAGTATGGAGATAGAGAATTTTGTCCTATATTTGTAACTTCTTAAGGAAAGCCAGACATAGTATGAAAGAACACCTAGGCTTGTTGCTTTTAAACCAAACCAGTTTATGCAAATGAACAATCTATATTGGAGGTCTTAAGAAATTATAGGCTGAACCATTAGTATACTTTTTAGAAGGGCTAGATAACCATTCCAAATAATCTAGTTTAGAGCTATTTGGTTAGTATAGTAGGGGCTTTAGGTTACCAATGATCTTTAAAGTTGCCTCTTACCATCTCCACTCATTATTACTGATAATTTCGGAGACTCTTGCTGTCATTGGTGGTTCCGAACCATTGATCTCTCTCAGAGAAGAGAAGTTCTTCAGGATTCCTCTAGGATGCCAAGGATCCTGCCATAAAAGAGTAGAATTTCCATTCCCTATCCTAAATCTGAATTGATTCCTCATTTTATCCCTCACAAATAAGATTTTTCTTGAACTCCACGAACTATTATTAGTAAGCTAGGCACTCCAGAAAATTTTCCTTCTTAAAATAATAGAATGCACCCACTTAACCCACAGAGCTTTCCTATCATTAAACAGATACCAGATCCTTTTCCCTAAAAGGATATAATTCCATGTTGACAAATGTTTAATCCCTAAACCTCCCTCCCTTTTCTATTTACTAATATCGGTCCATTTAAACTTAGCATGAGAATTAGAAGCCACCTTCCCAGCCCACAGAAAATTCCTAAGTTTAGACTTTATATCCTTAAGGATGGAAGAAGGAAGAATGAAATGGGTAGACCAATACACTTGGAAAGAAGATAGGACATAAATCACCAATTGGAGCCTACCCGCATATGAAAGGTATTTATAAGTCCATTTGTTAATCCTAGCATCAATTTTGTCTAATAAGGGTAAGCAACCCCTCCTAGATAACCTACCTATTAAGAGAGGTACCCCCAAACCTTTCTTCAGCCCAAAGATAATTTCCATTTGATGAGTCAGGTAGTCCATATCAGAAGATAAGAAAAATTGACTCTTAGAAGGATTCATGTCCATGCCAGAAAAACTAGAGAAGGTACACAAACAATTAAGCAAAGTTTGAGCTGAACTTAGATCCACATGACAAAACATCAGGAGATCATCAGCAAACAAGAGATGGGTGAGTTTAAGGGTTTTGCACCTCCAATGGTATTTGAAAGAAAGGCTACCATCTATGCAAACATTTAAATTCCTAGAGAAAATCCATACAAATAATGAAGAGGAATGGAGATAACGGATCTCCTTGTCTTAGGCCTAAATTCCCTCTAAAAAGTTTAGAGGGAGATCCATTGATCAAAATAGAATAAGAAGGAGAGTCTATACATTTGTTGATCCAATCTATGAACTTTAAAGGAAGGCCTATAGCTACTAATGCATTTAGGAGGAAATCCCATTGTATGGAATCGTAGGCTTTTTGAAGGTCCACTTTAAAAGCGCATCTCTTCTGGTTATTTGAAAGGTGATAATTCTTAAAAATTTCTTGGCCCAACAAGATGTTATCCCCTATTCGACAGTTTTTAATAAACGCACTTTGGTTTGGACTAACAATGAGGAAGAATCTCTCTAAGCATATTTGCTATGATTTTAGCAATCACCTTATAAACCATGTGGCAACAAGAGATGAGCTTATAGTCTAACACTGTAGAATGGTGATCTTTTTTAGGAATGAGAGAAATAAAAGTGGAATTAAGCTCTTTGAGGAGTTTTCCATGTTGGAAAAAATCTTAGATGGCACTGGTAACTTCCTCTCCAATAATATGCCAGGTTTGTTTAAAAACCCATTAAACCCATCCAGACCAAGAGCCTTATTAAGATTAAGTGAATTAAAAACCTACCTAATCTCTTGTGCTGAGACTTCAGCTATTAGGGGATTAGAAAGATTACCAGGCAATGAATGAGGGAAAAGATTTTCCATAAACTCTTTAAAAGAATGAAGAACCTTTTTATCCCCAATAAAACCCTGAAAGTATTCAAGAAACTGATCTTGAATCTCTTATAGACTAACATTCCTATTCCTATTTCCCACTACTAAAGAATGTATGTTGTTTTTGTTTCTGTTAGCTAGGAGTGAGTTGTGAAAGAATTTGGTATTCCTATCCCCTTCTCTGAGCCATTTAATCCTGGAAGACTGTTTAAAGAATGACTCTTAATCTTCTAGAGTTCTAATTAACTCATTAATGGACTCAGATTCCTTAGCAATCAGAAGAGAAGACTTAGGCAAAAGTCTCATTTGATCCTGGATGTTATTAAGAGTAATTTTGCAACTCTCAACTCTAACATTCACATCACCTATCTAGACAGAATTTAGAATTTGGAGAGCTTTTTTAATCCAAGGAAGATTACCTACAGAGAGGTTAATATTAGATAGATCTAACCAAAGATTCTTCTTATGGTTGAGGTTATTGGACCTATAAACATAAGTCACTAAGAAGGATGAAGAACAGTTCCTAGGGGACAACTCTAAGTGAATCAGCTGGTCATTAAAGATTAGAATAGAACACAAAAACAATCAGGGTTCTAAGCTAACACAATCCTAGCATTCGAAGCATGGTCTACATTACTGTAAGAAATCCATCTAGGAAACAAGGAGGAGCAAACATTATTCAAATAGGAGGGAGACCTAATCCTAGATTCATTCAAATAAACAAAAGAAACAGATAATCTCTGAAGGCAAGCTTATACTGCTAATTGTTTTCTAGGATTGTTTAGACCCCTAACATTTTAGAAAACAAAATCCATAATACAAAAACCAGAAATCACCTCCTACTTTTGTTCCCTCCTAGATTTCCTACTTTTCCTCACGGTAAAATCCCTCTTTGCCCCTCCCATAATACCAGGACTATTAGGAACCAATTTAGAAATAAGAGAGGAAGGAATTGTACCTATTTGATTTACAGCAGGAAAGTTTGGATCCTCAAGGTCTCCACTTGATTCATCTTGCTTCTGTTGATCCTTGCTTAGAAGAGGACTACCAGTAGTACTTGCATCAGTACTTGCATCTTTGTCAACTTGTATTGTCATCTCATTGTGATGATCCATCTACTGAGGTCCTTAACACTTACATTGCTCGATTTGTATCTTTGATGTTCTAATCTCCTTATTACTTTGAACTGTCTTATTTGAGATTAATTCTTACTCCTTTTCTTGCTGATTTGGATTATTTGGAATCTTCTCCTTTCCTTTCTCCAACTCCTGTTATAATCCAGTCTCAAACAGTCTCCCTATAGGTGCCCATTCCTTCTTCTGTGCATGATGATCAGGCCTTCATTCGTACTCAATCCTTATTTCCTTAAAAATTATTTTCCCTTCCTCATTGTAAGTAACCAATTGGAAAGCAGAAGGCCAACTCCTTTATAATTCTAACTTCATACACATCCTTGCATACACTATCCTAGACATCCTAGTAGTCTGTGTATCTATAAGGAGAGGGTGACCCTCAACACTTGCAATTCTTCCCAACCCTTTTGTGTTCCAGTATTCTACTAGAATATTATGAAACCTAGCCCACATCGGGGCATACCTAACATCTTCTTGTTCCCACCATTCAGACTCCATTTTTTTAGAAATAAGGGCTTACCTTGGATATGCCAAGGAACATTTTCCATCGTTGAATTTAGTCTTATCTCTGAATCAAACTTATACAAAAAATTGTTTGAACTAGTAATTAAAGTTTCCTTTAGCCCAAACTCTACCTAAGATTTTGCTAACGCTCCCTAAACCACATGAAAAGTAGGACGCTTTCCTATGAAAAAACCTATCAGAGCTAACCTGAAATGTGCAGCTCCTTTCTTAGATAACTCTGAAAGGGGAGATGACATAAATCTGATCCTTTTTGACCTCCGGGGGATAGTAGTTTAAAGCTTTATCTTCTGTGGAGTCCGCCATACCATTTGAAACAACTGACTTCTATGATCTGATGTTCCCCGAGGTTTTAATCTCAAAGGAATAGGAAGAAGTTTCGGGATCAGTTTCCCACTGACATGAAAATACACCTTCAACTATTAGGGATTTTATCATTAAAGAGATTTGGTTAGGGTTGATGGAAAAGGAAGTTTTCAGAGGTGGATCTTTAGTCAGGAGGGGATAATGGAGTTTGGGTCAGTGTTCTGGTTATAGGTTCGATTAGGGATTTTAAAGGAAAATTTTTGGTAGGAGAAGGGTGCGAGGATAGGTAAAGGGGAAAGAGGGGTTTGGGGCTGAGTAGGAGAAGAAGATGAAGCCATGGAGAAGGAGCTATTACCCACCTATAATCTCAGAAGTTATGGGTCTCTGCTCGTCGTTCTCTCCCTCCTCACCATTTATTTTGAATAAGTCGAAACATTACAATCGTTAACCATTTAAAAATGTGAGGCACCCTAAATCATTTAAAATTAGGACGCATCCTAGGGGTCTCCCACCTTTTTTTTGAAAATTGAATAAAATAATTATTAATTATAGCATAGTATGGTCTTCTGCTTTGATGGGTGTCTTCTAGAATAAGAGGTTTACTTTCCTTGTTGTCCAAGCTTGGGCTATGGCCAAATAAGGTAGGAAGGGTTTGGACAAAGTTATGCTTATGGATGATGACTCCTTTCTATTCAAGTACATGAATGAGAATTGTCTAAATGAGATCATTGAATAAGGCCCTTGGCATATTAGTGGCCAACTTATGTTAATCTAAAAATGGAGGCCAAGTACTGATTTTGATAGGAGAAACATTGACACTTTTCCTTTATAGGTTAATTTCCATAATGTGTCTCTTGAATTTCGGACAATTAAGGGCTGAAGTTTCATAGCTAGCTCACTTGGTAAGCCTATTTGTATAGATACTCAAATTGCTAACATGGAGTGTATTTTTTTTACTAAAATTTGTATTGAGGTAAAAAGGAAATTTGCATTACCAAATCGGTTGCCAATACTGAAGCTAGAAGGTGATGGAGAGCTTAAAAAGTTTAAAATGTCAATATCCTATCAATGGAATTTAATGAGAAAAAGGTAACAACTAACTGGAAACTTATTTAAAACTGAGTGTCATGATGAGCTTATGGGGATGACATATCCTAATATTTCTAAAGGTGATAGTCTAAAGGAAGTAGACGATGTTTTAAAATAAACTACAAATCAAATATCTCTTGTAAGTAGGATGGTCCCTAATAATCTAAAAGCTTAAAACAATGTGGATAATTTTATGAATGAGAGACAATCCGAGAAAGTCAGATCAGTAGCAACCAAAGAAGTAGAAAACTCTACTATTGCAAATATGGAAATGTAGATTGAAGAAATAGCTGAGAACTTAATTGTTTAAGTGGATAATGTAGTGAATAAGAAACAACCTAAGAAGTAAGATCAGAAGCAACCAAAGAACTATAAAATCCTTTCACTGTTAATCTAGAAATTCAAAATGAAGATACTATTAAAAACATAAAGGTTTAGGTGGAACAACCTATCTCTAATGTTATACCTCTATCTGCATCTTTAAAAGTGCATAATAAAGAAGTTAAAGATATTTTAATTACACAAAGGGATAAAATCGAGATAGTGAAACTAACAGATACAAAACTAATGGAAAAATGTATTCTTATGAGCTTAGAATTATATAATGTATAAGAAGTTGAGATTCCAACTAAATAATTGGAAAATGTTGGAAATGAAACAATGGTAGAAATCAAAGAATGAGTAAAGTAAGCAAAACAAACAGTAAGCTTAAAGAGAATATCTACTAGGAGAAGGGCCAAGAATAAATTCATAGGGTATGCTCCCCCTAATGATTCTAATTTAGACTATTAAAGGGTAAAATGACCATCTTAAAAAAGCAATGGTCAAAGATACTGTTTTGAAGAAGAAGCCATACTTAGTAGGGCTTCTTAAGACTAAACTTAATTGTCTCATATGTCAATTATTTCAAAGTTTTTAGGAGCAGATTGGGATTCTATCTCTAATGGTAATTCTTATTAAAATGGTAGAATCATTTGTCCCTACAACACCAATAAAATCTCAATTTAGGTAGTACCAAAAACTGATAAGCTCATTCATTTGAAATGCAAGTTAATATGGCAACCTCAGATTTTTATGTTTCTCTAATTTGTGCTTCCAATTTTCAATTTCAAAGAGCCTTTCTCTAGAATAATTTGCAGTCTATTGACACTTCTATTAATAAACCTTGGTTATTCATTAGTGACTTCAACTATATTCTCATAAATTAGGAAGTAGAGGGAGGTAGAGGTTTCGACAATTCAATAGGAAGAGAGTTAGCTGACTTGTTTCAGAAAGTTAAAATTACTGATCTTGGATTTAACAAAAGGCTATTTACTTGCTCTAATAACCAACAAGGCCACTTGTTGATAAGGAAAAAACTTGATCGAGCCCTTGTTAATCAAAATTGGCTAGCTAAGTATCCACAATATTTTGATTACTTTGGGGAAACTTCTTTGTCAATTCACTCATACGTCTACATCCAAAATCTCCAAGCCGTGAAGATGACAAGTGTACCTTTTAAATTCTTTAATGGGCTTTCTTAATAGGAAGGTTTTATGTAGTTTGTGAAAGCATACTGGAACCACAATGTGATAGGTTTCAATTCTTATCAACCCATGCAAAAGCTGAGAACGGTTAAACAAACAATTAAAGGTTTCTCTAATGTTAATTTCAGACAAATAATAGTCACTTACCATCTACTAAGAAAGGCTCAAAAGGCTTGTTATAGCTTCCCTTATAACAATCAATTGAAGCATATCGAATCTATCATAATAGAGGACTGTTAAGAGGCTCTTAATTATACAGTATCTTAAAATAGAAGGCTTACATAAATTGGTTAAGATATGGTGACTCTAACACTAAATTTTTCCATGCTTTCTTACTTGCAAGGAAAGGCTCAAAAGGCTTGTTATAGCTTCCCTTATAACAATCAATTGAAGCATATCGAATCTATCATAGTAGAGGACTGTTAAGAGGCTCTTAATTATACAGTATCTTAAAATAGAAGGCTTACATAAATTGGTTATGATATGGTGACTCTAACACTAAATTTTTCCATGCTTTCTTACTTGCAAGGAGAAATAGAAATATAATTATGGAACTCAAACACCTCAAGTAACTTTTTCTTTGATTATGATTCTTTATTAATGCTCACAAAGGATTTCTTTTTGCAGTTAATAGGTATATAAGAAAGTTCCAATGATGCTCATAACATATAAAGTTTTTTTGATAATCCTTTACCCCAAGACACTAAGGAATTTCTAATTACTCCTCTCACCAATATGAAAATCAAAGAGTTTTAGTTATCTTACACCCTTCTAAATCACTAAGGTCAGATGGTTTTAAAGCTGGGTTCTTTCAACAAATATTGGCAATAATTGGAAATCTATTCATGGAAGCTATACAATAGTGTTTATCCTCTTGTAAGATGTTGAAGGAGATTAATCATACTTAAGTGTCCCTTATTCCTAGAAAGATGAATCTTGTTTCATTGGTAGAATACAGGCCTATCTCATGTTAAAATATGATTTACAAAATAATTGCTAAAATCTTTGCCAACAGATTGAAAATAGCCTTAAAGATAGTGGTAAATTTAGCACAAGGTGGTTTCATTCAAGAGGGATCTATAAATGATAATATTATTCTCATTGAAGAGATCTTGAAAGAATACAATTCTACGAAATATCAAAAGTTGTTGTTGGAAAATTGATTTCTTCAAGGCATTTGATATTATGGATTGGCATTTCTTACAAACTTGCTTAGAAGCTCTTGAGTTCCCTACAAAATTTACATAATGGATTTTGATATACCTAAAAATTGCTTCAATCAGCATTCTTGTAAATAGGATTCCTACTAGGCCTCTCAATTATGATAGAGGAATAAGACAAGGGGATCCTCTTTTTAGAATTATCAACAAGATTATTAGTTTTAATGGAAGATTTTAGTATCATCACAAATGTAGTGTTTACAAACTCACCCACTTAATGTTTACAAATGACTTGACCCTTCTTTCAGGGGTTGAAACTCACTTTGTGATGATGTTAAAGTAACTATTCAATCTGTTTTCTAGCTGGTTAGGATTGAAAGAGAATGTAAACAAAAGTAGCTTGTCTTGCTCTAATGAAGTGAAGGAATTTTGATGAACTATCCCAGATAACAGAGCTACAAATTTAAGATCTTCCTCTTAAATATCTTAGAGTCTTAATTTCATATGCAAAGTCTAAGTATGCTGATTGTATCTCACTCATTAAAAGGCTCAAATCTAGAATTAATGCTTAACAAAATAGATTACTGTCTTTAGCTAAAAGGGCCACTTTGATTATTTCAATACTTAGAAACCTTTAAGTTCATTGGATTTCTCATATTATTATACCTAGAAAAGTAATCAAGGAACTCGATGGCATTAAGAAAGCTTTTTTATAGTATGGAAAGTATGATAATTCCAAGAAAGTTAAAGTTGAATGGAATGAAGTGAAAATCCTTAAAAAGTAGGGAGGATTGGGGATAATCTCTATTTCTTTAATGAAAAAAGTAATCTTATGAAAAAGGATTTGGAGGTTATATGAAGATAAAATGTTGTTTGGTTAGAATGGATATATGAAACATATCTAAGGAATGAAAACTTCTAGAAATTATTAATCTCCAGAGAACACTCTTAGTTCTTCTCATAAATGTTGAAATTGAGAAATGTTATGTACCCTTGGATCAAGCATATGCTGGGATATGGAGAGGATATTTAAGCATGGTTTGATAACTGGACCGAGTATAGTCCACTTATCCAAAGGAGTGAGTTATCCCACTTTACAAACAGACTTCCTCTTAACACCAAAGCATCCTTACTGATGAACCAATAACTATGGTTAAGTAACTTCAAAGGAATCAACTTATTAGTGGAATATTTCCCTTAAGTCTCTCAGTGATATAAGTAGAACAAAGTTACCTAGAAACCTGATCCTAGCGGAGAATTTACCAACAAACAATGTTATAATGCACTGTAGGCTGACAGAGATAATGTATCTTGGTTTAATCTTTTATGGAAGCATTCATTCAATTAAATTGCCTCAACATTTACCTGGTTCATTATTAAGAATAGGATCCATACTAAGAATAGATGGTTTGGCTCATATAACCTTAACTGTACATTATGCAAAGAAGTTGAAGAAGATAGGGAACACTTATTCTTCCAATGCATATACTTAAAAGTTATCTAGAGAAAAATTTTACAATTGCTAACAGATTATTGTTCTTCTTATGATTAGGCAACTACTTTTAATTGTATCACTTGAACTGCAAACCAAAAGGTGTAAGATGTTGTTATGTATAAAACATCCTTTACAACAACAATATACTCTTTATGGAAACAAAGAAATAAGAGGATCAATATAGGAGAAGAAGTAAACAAGCATTAATTAACTGAAGATATTATCAATTGGATCATAGCCATTGTGATAACTAATTTTGATCAGCTTGCACTATCTACAAGAATGAGAACTAGATGGAATTTTTAACTCCTGATTTTATCTCCCACTTTAATTTGTCGATTTCAAAGAGACATATCTTACAATTTTCTTTATTATTATCCTTAAAAAAATTCATAAACTTGTTATTTGTTATTAAAAATTTAAGTTTAAAATTTTTAATATGCATAAAGGTTGTTTTCATAAATTACTATGAAAATCATATCTTAAACTTATAGATAGTAATATTCATAAAAGAGGAATCTTTTTTATAGTAATAAATTAGTTTATATGTTTCAGTTAAGTTATGTAGTAATATGAAAAGTCATTATTAATCCTTGATGCATATACATATTATTTGCTAATCATTAGCGAGCCTTACTGTGAGTTAGTATGATATTTGCATAAAGAAGGTATGCTTAAATAAATAAGGCAATAACACTAAGTGAGATCAAGTGAGTTCAAGTTTTATTCTATAATGATGGGCCAATATGTTGATCAACTTAGTGATGGATATATTAGATTGCCCATATGCATGCCTATAATGAAACATCAAAGATGCACCATCGTCTTTAAATAAAGATATTAGATAACATGGTTTGGTAGTGGGTTAAAATAAAGAAGAAAGATATATTTGACAAACCTCTTCTGAAATATGTTATATTCATATAAGTAATAGTTTAGTATGTCAACCACCTATGGAAGTAATGGCTCATGTGATTGACGGTTCTAACCACCTACTAAGTTAGTAGACTTAATACTTCTTTATCTATTAAGTTGTGAACTTAGGTTTTGTTTGGTAACTAGTGATAAAAAGATAGGAATGTGAATGCAATATTTATTCCCTAAATTTTAATTATTTGGTTATTAGTAATAGATGAAATAGGAAATGATAAATTTTAAATGAATTCTAGATAATCCTGAGCTTTTATTCCTAAGGGGGTTTGGGTATAATACCATTCCTAATACGCATAATCAGTAGTGTCATTTCTATTATGATTATCACTTTTCATTCTTATTCCTATATTTTTATTATAATTCCTTCATTATCGGCCACCAAACAAGAATTTAGAATTGAAAGTCTTTCATTGCCTGTAAATAACTTATTTAAGCAAGATATTTCAATCTTAAGAGGATTGAAGCCATTATTCCTTTGAAACTATTAAGAGAGTTAATAAAAGCTGAAATTTTTAGATATGGTATGTTATTTCTTTCTCTTTTATTGCCTATTGTTATTGTTAAAGATAACACACTATTTCCTTATCCTTTTGTATGAAACACTTTAAATACGAAGGATTTGATAAGAATGAGTTAAGTGTGTAAAACCTAACTGTCTTATAAGGACCCTTTTAATACGGATTGATGTCTTTAGAAAGTTTACACAATAATTAAAATTAAAGTTGTTATTGGTATCTAATAGTAGGAAGAAAAAACTTTAAAGAATGAGTGTTAATAACTTTAATGTGTGAGTGTCTCAAATGAAAGTAGTTATTATGCTAAATTTCATGTGTCAAGAGTAAGTTGCCATTTATCCATTTTGCTTTTAGCGTTTTAGGGAAAAAAAAATAGATCCAAGCATTTATAAAAATAAATCCAAACATTAAAAAGTTAGGGAAAAAATTCTATGAAAAGCTAAGAGGAAGCTAAATTTGAGATCATAATTTGTAAGAAGGTTTTCTACTATAAATGAAAATAGCAAGCTAAAAGCACTTCAACAAAGGTGTGTGAGCTAATTTTAAGCATCTATAATGCTAAGGAGTTTGAGAACTTCTTATGGGATATAGAATAATATTTTATTATTCGAAAGTTTTGGAAGTAAAAAAAAAGAGAATTTCATTATGCTATACCTTAATGGTGATGTCAAACTATGATGAAAAAAGAGCACTTCTGTTGAAAATTAGTGTTGGTTTTTCTCTTATTAATACATATGAGAAAATGAAAAGGGAGTTAAAGGGTTAATTCTTTATAAATAACAGTTTATGACTTGTTAAAAATGACTTAAAGCAGTTGAAACAAGATCTTTTGGTGCAAAAATATGCCAAACATTTTAGTCTATTAACAATTATGATAAAAAATATATGCAGTGATGAAAAACTATCAAAATTTATATTTAATTTACAAATGTTGGCATTAATAGAGTTATAAAGGCAAAATGTGAAAGATTTCATGGAAACTATTGATGCTACTGATGCTTTGGTATATTTTTATGTGCCTAAAGAAACCAAAGCCTCTTCATCCTTTTTTGAAAAATATAAAGTATGCAATTATCTAAGTAAGGGAAAGAAGAAGAAAAGGAAGGAATATGGAGCTAACTGGAAGGAGTTTGATTACAAAGGAGAGTCCAAGCAACAAGAATAACCCATATAAGATGAGAAAGCTTCGAAAAAGAACCAAAGGTGCTTTGTGTTTAATGGCCTCATTTTATCCGAAGTTTTCGTAAGAAAAAGTTGGAAAAGAAAAAAATTATCCTTTAGAAGATGAAATTCACCAAGTTGCCTTGCTTAATATATGAGTGGTATATGATCAGAAGGAATATAGAGTTGGTTAGAAAGATCATGATCAAGAAAGAGATTCTAAGTAATAAGAATAAACTATATAAGGTGAAAAGGCTTCAAAAAAGATCCAAAGGTGCTTTATGTTCGATGGCCTCATTTTACCTAAGGTTTTCCTAAGAAGGAGAAGCTGAAAGATTTGATAGTAAATGGACAAAGAAAAATTATCCTTTAAAAGATGAAATTCACCAGATTGCCTTACATTGTTCATTTGATCAATTAATGTATATGAGATTACATGTTAATAGAAAAGGGAGTTATAGTCATGTTGGATATGAGTGCCACTTATTTTTCCATGGTTAAACAACTAGTGTAGATAATATGGATGAAATTGAGAAAAATTCTAATGAAGATGAAATTCATAAGACAAATGTACAATTAGTGATAGAAGCTACCTACAATGTTCTTCTTGGTGTTAAAAATTGGTATGGAAAGTTCAATTGATGGTGATACTTTTAAATAACTTCAATTTAATTCTTAGGATCAATTTTCTCAAAGTGAAATGATGGTGCTATATCCACATCACAGAGGTATGACAATATCATACAAATAAAACTCTTGTTTTTGTCAATTGTTGATCCAACAATAAAACAGATAAGTCAACTAAGGTAATGCATGTTTCTAATATTTGTAATGAGAAGGTAATTAAGAATGGCCATAAAAGTTACCTAGAGGCTACGTAGGAGAACGTTGAAAATAATATGGTGAAATTTCTAGATTTATTTACGAAGGTACTGAGAAAAATCAAGGACGTAGTGCCAAATTAGTTTCCGAAGACTCATTTCCCTTTATCAAGAGATTAATTAAAAAATTAATCTTATTTCAAATACTACTGATCATACTTGTGCTACTTCATATCTCTCCTTAAGGTACTGAAATTATAGAATTAACTTGGAGAATTGTTAAAGGTGGGATTTATCTAACCATTCAAAGCTCTTTACGATGCTCTTGTCCTCCTCCAATAAGCAAAATAGAGGTTTATGCATGTGTATCAATTATCAGGACTTAAATAGAGTAACAATAAAAAGTGAATATCATGTCTTTAGTTCAAGAGTTAATAAAGATATTATCCGAGACTATAATGATGTTCAATAAGCTAGATTTATATAGTAGATATTAGCAAGCATAATTTTTCAAGGGGAACAAGTAAAAGTCAATATATAAAATTTGGTGTGGATCATATAAATTATTAGCATTTCCATTTAGTTTCAAAAATGTCTCTACTACTTTCTAAACTCTAATAAATGATGTGCTTTTATGATTTTTTCAGATAAATATATTGTAGTCTATTTAGATGATAATGTTCTTATAGTACTAATATGACAAAACATGCACAACATTTAAGATAAGTGCTTAATTGATTGAAGTAGCTCAAACTATTGATAAAGGGAAAAAAAGTGAGGCTTTGCATATGTTATTTTAAAATATTGGTGAATAAGGGCGAACTGAGGATGGCTAACTAAAAGGTATAAGTTATCATGGATTAATATGTTTCTACAATGGGAAAGTAACTTTAAAACTTTCTTAGCTTAACAAATTACTACAAATGGTTCATTACTCCTATTCAAAGAAGGCAACATCTTTGATTAATTTATTAAAGAAGAAATAAGTGTAATAGAATCTTCCTAAGAAACTTTCATAAAATTGAAAACTACCATTGCCACCATAATAATAATAATAATAATAATAATAATAATAATAATAATAATAATAACGATAACAATAACAATAATAATAATAATATTATTATTATTATTATGATGATGATGATGATGATGATGATGATGATGATGACGACGACGATGACGATGATGATGATGATGATGATGATACATCCAAACATAAAATATAACAATCCAAATAAAGTTTAACAACAAAATTCAAATAAAGCAAAAGAAATGAACAACATCATTTAAAGCAAATGTTTAAAACTATTTAAGAACAACTTTTAACTGCCATTAAACTAGAAGCAATATTATCACGAATAGTTATCATTTCCCAAGTTCTCTACTCTTCAACGCCTTATTGCATAGAGTTAACTTCAACATCTTGAAATACATCTAGAGGCATACATTTAGGATCTTGATCGATGATGTTTGATCAAGTGTTGATGTGTGTAATTTTTAATAAAATCCTTGATAATCCACAAGTGCACAATTTGTTAGCATAGTACTTAAGGTGTCAAGCCTACGAAGAGGGATAATCTAATCCTAAAATCTAAGGCTAGAATAATTAGCAGAAATTCAAAATGTAACGAAACTAAAATGAGATTTCAATTCAATCAATCAAATCAAATTAAGAATCAATCAAAAAAATATTAATAATTCAGTAGTTGCATCATACACCCAAGAATCAACTTAAGGGAATTACCAATTAAGAGAAAAGGAAATTTTCCTATCCTTAATACTAACCTAACTGATTATGAATTACCAAATTATTGGTTCTAGATAATTGATTACTCTCTCTCGAGTTATAACCATTAACCCTAATCAGATTATGGAAATTGCAATTTCTCAATTAACAACCTATCCAAAACCCTAATTAGTTCTAAAGTTATCTAATAAACTATCAGAAACATATGGAAAATTCTCTTTGCACAATTCACCGATTTGATTTAATTCTTGTTATATTAAATCACCTAATTTTCGTTAGCCCAATTTAATTATTTTTCATTCAATTCACCCTCTCAGTTTATTATCGAAGTATGCACTTACAGAATTAAACCACAAGAAATCCAATAAACATATAAACATTCAGGTTTCATTAATTCAAAGATAAAACTCCAAAGGTGAGTTTAGGACATCTCAACGTTCAAAAATCCTATCGTCAAACTATTATTCCCATTTCTATACAATAGAAAAATTGGGAATAAATAGGAAATACGATCTGAACGAATGATGGGAGGCAGCAACATTGAAAAACTCCTGATCTGGGAAGTACGCTGAATCAGCTTTTCTCCACTTCTCTCTTCCTTCTTCTCTTCGTCAATCTCTCAATGAATTCTCTCTAGGGTTTCTCAGAAGTGGATGATGTTAAAGCTCTCTTCTGCCTCTTTGTCTTGTTCTTAAAATATTCTTTATGCTCTGAGCAGCCCAAGGATTTTTCTGGGGTCCAAAAGGTCTAAAAACTCCCTCGAAACTTGACTTTTGTTAGTATCTATACATCTGCCCAAGCCACTATCATGGGCCACATTCGAGCCTTATGTCACAATTGTGGCAAGCAGGTCACGATTGTGGGCTGGGTCCTGGGCCTTTATCATGATCGTGGTATGTGGACCACGATTGTGGTCTGTTATGCCTTGATCGTGGGCCGTTGTTTCAGCTCGAATGTCTCTGAAACTTCTCCGTTCTTCGATTTTGACCCTGAAACACTAATAAACACATCAAGGAATCTTAAAAACATAATATTTATGCTCAAAGACTTGTACTCACCCAAAAAAAAACTTAAACACAAATAATTAACAAACTAACATAATTCTAACCTAAACACATACTAAATGATTGAATTAACAATTAAATACATACTAAACTAAGCCCTAAAAAATGATGCAATTTACACTTATCAACCTCCCCACACTTAAACGTTTGCTTGTCCTTAAGCAACAAAACAACAAACACACAAAATCTCAAGGCATATAATTTAATAATGAGAAAATTGCTTCAACTTTATGAAATAGATTTAACTTTAAATGCAATCATTTAAGTTATTTCAAATCATTAACATGCAAAATCCGCATCTAGGGGCTCTGGACTAAACATGCATATTAATCAAAACCAAAATGTCAAGTTACTCACCCTTTTCAATTGTACACACACATTAATAATTCTTTGCTCATTAAAACTCTCTAACTACTCCTAAGTACGTTTTTATGAAAAGTCAAGCCATTTAGAAGTTTGGTAGATTTTATTAGAAAACATTTTTTTGATATTTTGTAGACATGGACCGAAAACATTGGTGATGAATGTCGATCCGGTTACTCGACTAAGTCATATTTTTATTAAGCTACTTGATTGGAATGTCATTATAGCCTTTTGATGCGGAGGCACAAATTTGTGATGCGTGTCGATCCAGTTACTTAACTACATCAGGTTCTCAACTAGCTGCTAGCTCTATTCATAACCCAAAGGCTAACGGAATAGTTATTTATTTAAAATTAACCAACAAATTTTTTTATTGCCTACCTTGTTGCTTAATCTACTCGTTTTCATAAAAAAATACTAGCAAAGCTACTTTAGTCAAAAGGCCTAAAATTATGAATAAATGTGACAATTTAGAAGGTGATAAACTCACACTAAATCCTAATTAACTTGTATATTTATCCAGAGAACCCAATTCACTAATTTTGCGAGCCAATGACTCTTTACAACCTAATAGACTATGCTCAAAATTAAATAAAATTCAATCCATATAAGCCATTGACACATTCAACTAATTCATAAAATACAACCTAATAAACTATTATAAAATATGCATAAATCATATTCAAAGAAAAACACATACCCACACCTGAACAACACATTGTCCTTAATGTGAGAAGGAAGCAAACAAACATGCATAGCAAGAAGAAACATAAATTAAAGTAAAAGAAGAATAAAATAAGGACTAAATTTGAAAAGAAAAGGGTTAGAAATAAAGCCTCATGATGATGGAGGCGGGGATGGTGTCAAAGCTGGCAGTTGGACACCTTGAGCCTCGAATTAACGATGGTACGACGTATAGCCTGGATCTGACGTCATTATGTTCGGGCCATCTCTTTCATTCTTCTAGAGTTCTCCGCAAGTGTATATGTAATCACCTTGGTGTTTGTGGAGATTATATCAAGCACTTTCTTCCAGCCCAGTTCATCGGCATCTTTTTCCTCTATGGACTCCTCACTAATTGAGTCCTCTTCTGCCTGCTGAGGCGACGTTATGCTCAAACTCGCCTGGCTAGCCCTGACTTTCATATGAATCTTTTAACTAATATCCTGGAGTTCCATGTTATGGGACTTAAGGATTTTAGCATGTTATAGATGATGGTGATTTAGAAAATCTAGGAGGTGGATGGTTAAACAACTATAGTCCATGTAATAATACTCTGTAATGGTGAAAACCAGGTACCCCATACCTAAATTGTTACAACAATAGTGTTCAGCATATGTGTAACATCCCGTTTCTAGATAACGGGTTGAATTATGGAAATGGGTACGCGGGAGAGCAATCGGAGAAATTTGGAAAATACATCTCAAGCTCATGCATTTGTGAACAGTGACTTTTTTGCACATGAAAATATCTGTACATGTATTCGTGACATTTTCCCGGTATAAGTGTGAATAAATAGTGATTTTTTGAAAAATAAACTTTGGGTGTGTAAAATTGAATTGGAGAGGGTCATAGTGATTTTCCAATTTTTAGAGAATTATAGGAATTTTTCGGGAATTTT
>JANZXP010105043.1:0-19335 GCA_027576715.1 Erythroxylum flavicans
GCTTGATGCGTGGCATGATTTTGGTAGAAATTGGAAAAATTTTATAAGTTGAAAAATTCTAGAGAGATATAAGAGTGTTTGAATGCATGAATTCTAGAGAGATAAAATGAAAATGAAGGTGAAGTGAAAGTGAAGTTAATACTGAATATATAGGTAGTAAAAAGGGTAAAATGGTAAAGTTAGTTTTAAATTTTCGTGCCCTTCCCTTTTCTAAATAGTTACAGGCTATGATCATGGCATGCTATTCCATGATTGTGGCATGTAGCTTACCACCTAGTGCATGCTCAATCGCAGACCACGGGTCGTGGCTAGCGGCGTACTTCCACTCCTAATTAGTTCCGTTTTGTTCTTCCTCCACTCTTTCACTTCCACTACTTGATTCTTTTCTGTCCCTTTTTCATCTCTCCTTTCATGGTTACACGATCATCCACAGAATTCTAAATTCCTACTCTTCTCCACTTTTATTCAAAAGAAAACTAATCCTAACTATAAAATTTCAAACGTTTGAATAACTTTAATAGAGAACTAATTTTCCATGGGTTGCCTCCCATGTAGTGCCACTTTTAACATCAGTAGCTCGACGCTCCAGTAATGGTTGGGATGAATGGTTCGATGGTAGCATCTTCATTAAGCTCAATGTTTGCACTTTAGCTACCATACTACAGTTACCATCGTCCTTACATTTTTCCTTTCACCGCCTCCTCCTTCGCAAGCACTTCTTCCTAAAAGCATTCCCAGGATCTTCTATGTCCTCCCATTAGCCCCGAGGTTCCGGTTCTTTGAGATCCACTGGAGGTGAAGGAGGTCCGTACTCTCTTGTAGTTACCCTTAATGTCAATTTCTCCTTCCCTATTCACAGAGTTAATTTGCGCCATCAACATCAATAATTGAGCATGCAATGGCCAAGAATGGGCGTCCAAGAATTATCAAGGTGTCCGCATCTTCACTAATGTCCAAAATATAGAAGTCCGTGGGAAAAATGAATTTACCAACCTTTATCGGCATATCTTATATGATTCCCATCGGTCTATATGATGTTCTATCAGCCGTCTTAACCAAAAACTTAGTGGGCACTAACTCTCTTAAGCCTAATTTTAAACTGAAGGTGTAGGACATCATATTTATGTTTGCACCTAAATCTGTAAATGCCCTGTCTATGATAATCCTATTGATACTACTGGGGATGAAAAAGTCCCCTAGGTCCTCTGTCTTCTTAGCTATGTTGGGGTCATCTTCCAATGTTCGCTCCTTCCTTTTCTTCGTGACGGACTCCCGTAATTTCAACTTCGTCTGTACTTGTTTCGACACTTCCTTGACCTTGTTTGGCTCAATCTCCTGTAATTTTTCCACTTCCTTGTTTGCATATAACTGCTACTGCTGCGCAATAGGGAATGGAAATACATGTCGAGTTGCATTGAGAGATTCGACTATGGGCTCAGTCAAAAGGTCTTCTTTAATCACTTGACCTTTCTCTTCATCATCTATCTTTCCCAGTTCCTCATCTTGGGTCTGACTTATCACCATGACATGTTCCTTTAGATTTGCCTTGGTGTTGCTTGGAAGAGTTCCAGCATTCTAAGCTAACATGACCTCTACTAACTAGCCCACTAGGACTTCTAAATTACGTATGGATGAGGCATAATTTTTTGTTACTTGCTCGAATTTGCTCTTGAGCCTCCTATATGCCTCCTATCTTATCCAAAATCCTGCCCAACTTTGACTCCATCAAGCTTGCTTTATCTTGTTAGAAGCTCGATTGGCCCTAAGGCCTAAACTATCCTCCACTGTTGTTCTTTGATCAGGAAAAGTTAGGGCAATTCTTCCACCCAGGGTTGTAAGTGTTGGAGTAGGGATTGTTTCCCCCTCCTCGTCTAAACTGAGCCCCTATATAGTTTACTTGCTCCTGGTTTTCGTCTCTCATCAAGTAATAGTCCACAGTGTCATGGTCTGTCTGACCACAAAACTCACATTTCAGTTGTACGGCTTTAACTTGAGCCTAGGAGGATGCCTTCATACCATTAAGTTATCACGTCAAATTGTCAATCTTTGTTTGGATCTTTGTAATTTGATCAATTGTAATGATTCCCTTTTTCTCTCTAAACGTTGTAGGCTACCTACCTCACTCACTCATCCATAGGCAGCTATTGTTAGCCATCTCCTCGATCAGCTCCTCTGCTTCATCAATTGTCTTTCACATTAAAGATCCTCCTAACATTGTATTGATTATGCCTCTAGTAGGTGGGTTCACTCCATTGTAAAAGGTCTACAACAGGAATTCCTTCGGTAGGTTGTGGTATGGGCACTTCCTCTACAGGTCCTTATATCTCTCCCACACTTCATAAATTATATCCCCATCATCTTATTGGAAATTGGTGGTTTCGTTTATGGTGATTTCATCTGTGGTCTTCATCAATGGGAAGTATTTGTTTAGAAAAGCATCCATAAGCTGCTCCCATGTTGTGATGTTAGCGGGCTTAGTGAATAACACCAACACTTCGCTCTATCTCTAAATATGAATGGGAACAGCCTAATCCTAACAGCATCCTCCAACATCTGGTGATACCGAAAAGTATCACAGATCTCAAGGAAATTTATGATATGCACGTTTGGATCCTCATTCGCCAATCCGTAAAATTGGACATTCTGTTGAAGCATGTTCAGGAGGGCTAGTATAATTTTGAATGAGGCCGCTTGAACAGGCAGCCTAACCACTCCTTTGTTTGATGGGTTAAACCCTAGCCTCATAAAGTCCATGAGAGTCCGTTGTTGTTGTCCAGGGTTCACTTCCTGATCCATGTTCCTTTGAAATTCTTTGGCCATTACTGACTTTTCTATCTCTCTTCTTCCTCTCGCTAAGCTTTCCTAAGGGTTTGTTCTAATTGTGTGGCATCCAGATCTATTGTCTCTGTTGCATGACTTAAACCTCTTGTGACTATTATGTTCATGCAAGAGCATGCTTCCTAAAAAAGAACGAAAGAAACTGAAACAAAAATTAAAACTACTCTAACTCGTTAAACTATAGAACTAAACTGCCTTCCCCGGTAATGGCGCCAAAAACTTGTTTGCAAGGTTACAAGCGTTAAGTTTTAATATTTATAACATTGGTAAATTCCGCAAGCGCACGGGTCGTTTGTGTAGTACCTAAGGTATCGATCCCACGAGGAGGGCTAAACTAGTCCTAAAATATAAGGTTTTCCTAACCTACAATAATTCTAAACAAATAATTAATGCATAAATTAAATCAATCGACAATCAATTATGAGAAATTAAAGTGCCAAAATGTAAACAAGATAACAATCGCACAACCCAATCCAAAATTAATCTAGAAATCGCCAAGTGAGAGGAAGGGGATTTTGATTCAAAATTAATGGAAACCTAACCAATTACGCAATCACTAACTTAACGGGTCTAGATGGTCCTAGCGTGAATTACTCTCTCTCGAGTTATAATTCTTAACCCTAATTAATGATCACTAATTTAAATTATGGAATTGCGATCTCTCGATTCATAATTGGCCCAAAACCTAAATTAGTTCTAAGTTGTCTATTAACTGACCGAGAACTTATGCTCGATCTCTCTTTACACAATTCTACCGATTTGATTCAATTCTTAACCTATCAATTCACCTAACTCTCATTAGCCCAAATTGATTATTTTTACCTGACTCACCCTTTTATTTTATTGCCAAGTTATTAAGAGAAAAATTGAAATCACAATTAAATCAATTAAAACACAATCAATCAATTTTTATTAATCTCAAAAATCAAGATCCAAAGATGAGTATAAACAAAAATTCAACATTCAACATAAATGATTCTCAACACCTATTTCAATCCTATACCAGAATAAAACTGAAATAAATGGAAAATACGTTAGGAATGGACTCGAGGAGGTGACAATAGTGGGAAACCACCTGTTCTAAGAAGTATGTCACGTTTAGCCCATCTCCGTTTCTCTCTTCTTTCGTCTCCTTCCTCAATCTCTTGATTTCTCTCTAGGTTTTCTCTCATAATTGACTAAACTAAAGCTCTCTTGTATGACTCTCTTGGCCCTCCACAGACTCTCTCCAAAGCTCCTACATCTGTCTCATAATGATGTATTTATACTTTAGAAGCTCTAAGTCAAAGTCAAGTCGAAACAGTCATAAAAATCTTACGAAATTTGAGTTTTTGCTTCAGCCGACACAGGGCCACGATTGTTCCCAACACTTAAACCTTTCTATCATGATTGTGGCTTGGCTGCCCTAGCTCGTCTCTCTCTGTCACGATCATGGCCTGTTATGCCACGATCGTGGGCTATGTTTTTAGCCCGAAACACTTTGCAACTTCTCCGTTCTTCACCGTTTATCCTAGAACACTAACAAGCACATCAAGGTACCTCAAACAATATAACAATTTAGCTCAAAGACCTATACTAACCCATAAAAAACACTTAAACATGTAAACTAGCACAATCAAACCATAAATACACACTCAAAACTCAAATTCATACTAAATTCATAACAAATTAAACCCTAAAACATAATGCAAATGACAACTATCAAGTAGTTTGATTTTTCATGAAATGTTACTAAGAATAGCTACACTTTTGTTTTGACTGAATGATTATCAATGTGTGTGTACAAGTGATAGGGGTGAATAGACTCAACACTAAAATTTTGATTAGTTTGTATACTGAGTCCAAGGTGCTTAGACGCAGATTTCGCATGTTAATAATTTGGAACAAATTAAATGATCGTGCTAAAGATTAAATTTATTTCATTAAGTTAAAGTCATTGCCTCATTGTTGCATTGTGTGATGTGTATATGTTGTTTTGTTTGTTTGAGGACAAGCAAAAGTTTAAGTGTGGGGATGTTGATAGTTGTGATTTGTATTATGTTTTAGGGTTCCATTTGTTAGGTATTTAGTGCCAATTTGAGTGTTTAGTGTGTGTTTAGGTTTTAAACGTGTTAGTTTATGTGTTTAAGTGTTTTTATGGGTTAGTATGAGTCTTTGAGCATAAATGTTATATTTTTAAGGTACGTTGATGTATTTGTTAGTGTTTCAGGATAAACGGTGAAGAACGGAGAAGTTTCAAAGAGTTTTGGGCCAAAAACAAGGCCCATAATTGTGGCACAACAGGGCATGATAGTAACAAAAAGAGGCGAGCTGATAAGACCTTAGTCATGATCATGCACTTTGGGCCATGATCGTGACCCTTTCAGGCTGATACAAAAATTGAAATTCGTTAGATTTTTCTAACCGTTTTAACCCTGAATTAACCTTAGGGCTTCCAAGATATAAATAGAACATTACAAGACAAAAGAAGGACTTTTGAAGAGCTTTCAAATCAGCTTAAATTCAGAAACCCTAAAGAGCTAGTGAGTGATTTGAGGAAGGAGATAAAGGAAGAGAGACACGTAGATGAAGCTTGACACGAAGTACTTCCATGAATAGGTGGTTTCTCGCAGTCACTACCTCCATTGATCCGTTCCAAGCATATTTTCCAATTTATTTAAATTTTATTGATGTGTGAAATTAAGATAATTGTCGAGAATAGGTTTTGTTGAACGTCGATTTTTGTCTAAACTGACCTTCGAGATTTTGATTCTTAAGATTAATAAAGTTTAGTTTATTGTGTTTTATTTGAGTTATTTGTGATTTAATATCTATTCTTAATAATTCAGAAATAAACTGAGAGGGTGAGCCAAGTGAAAATCATCGAATTGGGCTAACGAGAGTTAGGTAATTTGATAGATAATAATTGAATCAAACCGATAAAATCTTGTAACAAGAGATTAAGCATAGGTTTCCGGCAGGTTATTAGGCAATTTTAGAAGTAATTTAGGTTTCGGGTTAATTGTGAGTTGATATATCACAATTCTATAATTTAAATTAACGATTATTAATTAAGGTTTAAAGATTATAACTCGATAGAGAGTAATCCACCCTAGGACTGTCTAGACCTAATAATTTAGTAATTGCATAATTGATTAGATTTGCTTTAATTTCATATTAAAACCCCCTTTCTCTCAATTGATAGTTCATAGTTTGATTTTGGGTTAGGCTGTGTGATTTGCCACTTGTTTATTATTTCTGACATTTAATTATCGTAATTGCTTGTTTGATTGATTAATTTTCTACTTTATTTGTTTATTTTAGATTGTTGCATTTTTGTTCCGTCTTAGATTTTAGGATTTGATTACCCCTCCTTGTGGGATTGATACCTAGGTACTATATGAACAACCCGTGTGCTTGCGGTACTATCAAGGTTAAACTAATAAAACTTAGCATACGTAAACTTGCATTCAGGTATGTTTTTGAATGTCCTCTTAGTGTTTAAGTATATACTTTATGGTAGTGGGGTATTACATTTTTGGTATTAGAGCATAGTTTGGGATCCCTAGGGGCATATAAGAACATTTATGCATAATATATAGTGAGACACTCTTATAGTGATCACAATTATTTTTATTATAGGTCATCTGCTATAGGAGATCAAGTTGGAGAGTCATCTGACCTGGAGTCTGTAAGAGTCAATAGAGAGTCTCCAGTACCTAAGTTTGACCAAATGCTTTCAAGAATTTCTAAGAAGAGAGAGAGGAGGTATGATAAGCTTAGAAAGCAAGGGCTTGTGGACTTTTACAGAACTACTGACCCTGCTAAAGTAGAAGGATGGTTAGAGAGGACAGAAAGAATATTCCATCAAATAGACTGTAAGTCTGACGAGAAGTTTGACTATGCAGTCTCACTACTGCAAGGTCCAGCATATCAGTGGTGGAAGACTATTCTAGGAAGTGCCATCAGGCCTTGTAATTTAAAGTGGGAAGATTTTCTGAAGGTGTTTAGAGAGAACTATATGCCCAAGATCTATCTGGATAGGAAGATGAAAGAGTTCCTAGATCTGAAGCAAAGCAGTCTCATAATGGTTGAGTATGAGATAAGATTTAATGAGTTGATGGGCTACGCGACTGTATTGATTCCTACTGCGAAGGACAAGTATAGGAGATTTAAAGATGGGCTGAATATGGAGATTAGAATGAGGTTAGCTATTACAAACTTGAGTAGTTTTACTGAGTTAAGAGCTGCCTCAATCAGAATAGAGCAGTTGTTAAAAGATGGTCAAGGAGAGTATAGACAGGAGTCTAGAATGAAGAGACAGGGTGAATCTTAAGCTAAATATGGCAAAAGATTCAATAAACGCGATATTAGATCATTTCAATCCCAGACTAGATTGAGACAGTCAGGGTTTAGACCAAGAGGTGGTTTTGTTCAAGTTGATAGAGGTAGTGGACAAGTATCAGGAGGGTAATCACAACAAATGACTAGTTGTGAACAATATGGCAAAAAACATAGTGGGGAATGTTGGAAGTTATCAGGAGTTTGTTTCTGATGTGGCTCTTTAAAGTATCAGATTAGAGATTGTCCCAAGGCTTTGGGACCACAGTCTAGAATGAGAGGAAGATCAGTAATTAAGACGACTGTCTAGCAGAGCAAAGCTAGTGGATTAGGACAGAGAGGCAGAGGTAGGGGCAGAACACAGACAGTAGGTCCTGGTGTCAGGACTGAGGTGCAACGTAACCAGCCGCAGTTTCAGGCCAAGATCCATGCTATCACCAGACAAGAGGCACATAACTCCCTAAATGTGGTAGCAGGTGTGTTTAATGTCTTTAATTTTGAAGCATTTGCATTAGTAGATCCAGGATCTACATATTTATTCATCACACCACATCTAGCATCTAAAATGCATTATGAGAGAGAAATGATGAATTATGATTTAGAGGTGAGTACACCGGTAAGTAGTACTATAGTGATTAGTGAGGTGTGTAAAGGGTGTATCATTCAGATTGATCAGGTGGAGTTGAAAGTTGATTTTATAATATTGCAGTTGAAAGAGATAGACCTTATATTAGTTATGGAATGGCTTATTGCATATAGGGCTATAATGAACTGTTATACTAAAGAAGTTATTCTTGAATCCCCTAATCAGCAAAGAGTAATGTTTCGAGGAGTTAGTCAGGCAGTGCCAACCAGATTAATTTCATTCTTATGTGCTTTGAGACTAATCCGAGGTGGATGTGAGGCTTATCTGGCCCACGTAGTTGATACCGAAATGAACGAACCATTTAGGATATTCCTATTGTTAAGGATTTTCTAAATGTGTTTCTTACTAAATTATCAAGATTACCCCTAGAAAGGGAAACAGATTTTTCTATTGACCTTGCTCTAGATATTGCTCATACATCAATTCCTCCGTATAGGATGGCACCTGTGGAACTTATGATATAGTTACAGGAGTTATTGGATAAGGGTTTTATCAAGCCCAGTGTGTCACCTTAGGGAGCTCCAGTTGAATTAGATGACAGTGAAGAACAAGTATCCTCTACTGAGGATAGATGATTTGCTTGATCAGTTACAGGGAGCTCAGGTGTTTAAAAAATTAGATTTGAGATCAGGGTACTAACAGTTAAAAATAGATGAGGTTGATGTACCGAATAGTGCATTCAGAACTAGATATGGGAATTTTGAGTTTATAGTGATGCCTTTTGGGTTAACAAATACTCCAACAGCATTTATGGCTTTGATAAATAAGGTATTCCAACCTTATTTAGATCATTTTTTGATTGTATTCTTTGATGATATTTTGGTATATTCGAAAAGCAGAGAGGAACATTCTAAACATTTGAGGCTAGTCCTATAATAATGAGAGAGTAGTAATTGTATATCAAGTTTAGTAAGTGTGAATTTTGGCTTGATCAAGTAGTATTTTTGAGTCACATAGTGACTGGAAAAGGCATACAGGTAGACCCAAAGAAAGTAGAAGCAGTGATGAAGTGGGAAGCTCCAAGAAACATGTCAGAGATCTGGAGTTTCCTTGGATTAGTCAGTTTTTACATAAGGTTTGTTAAGGGTTTTTCTTTAATCTCAGCCCCTTTAGCAAAACTTCTGAGAAAGAATATACCATTTACATGGCTGATGAATGTCAAAGAAGTTTTGAGGAGCTAAAGCATCGGTTAACTACAGTACTAGTGTTAGCTATTCCATCTGACACTGGAGGTTATGTGGTGTATAGTGATGTTTCACACTAGAGGTTAGGATGTGTACTGATGCACCATGGTAGAGTAATAACATATGCATCGAGACAGTTAAGGTCTCACGAGTTTAACTATCCGATATATGATTTAGAGCTTACTGCAATAGTATTTGCTTTGAAGATTTGGAGATACTATCTATATGGTGAAACTTTTCAAGTATTCACTGATTATAAAAGTTTGAGATATCTATTGAGTCAAAAAGAGTTGAATATGAGACAACAGTAATGGATAGAATTGTTGAAAGATTATAATTATACAATTAAGTATCATCTTGGTAAAGCTAATGTGGTAACTGATACATTAAGCCAAAAAACCAATAGTAGTGTGGCATAAATGCAAACATCGAGGTTACCTAACTCAGTGCAATTGAGAGCATTGAATGTTGAGTTAAAATTGAGGCAGAATGAGGCGTTGATAGCTACATTGAAGCTTAGGCTGATGTTACATGAAAGAATCTGAAAAACTCAAGGTAAAGATTTAGAATTTGTAGCTTATTGAGAAGTTGAGACAAAAATTAAATTCTGAGTTTGAATTGAGAAATGATACACTATGGTTAAAGCAGAGACTATATGTACCCGATGTGGATAATCTAAGAAAGGGAATTTTAGAGGAAGCACATATAGCAGCTATGCTATGCATACTGGTACTGTCAAGATGTATAATATGCTGAAACAGTATTTCTGGTGGCTAGGGATGAAGAGACAAGTGGCTTAGTATATTGCTAAGTATTTAACATGCCAATAGATTAAGGCAGAGCATCAAGCTCCAGTTGGAAAGTTTACAGTCATTACCAATTCCGGAGTGGAAATGGGAGTAAATTACTATGGATATTATCATAGGTTTGCGAAGGACTTCGAGGCAACATAGTGTCATATGGTCATTATTGACAGACTACAAAATCAGCTCATTTCTTACCAGTAAGGGAGAACAATACATTGGATTAGTTAGCTCGGAGATATGAAATAAGCTAATAAGATTACATAGGATTCCAATGTCCAATGTATTGAACAAGGATCCTAGATTTACCTCAAGATTTTATGGTAGTTTACAAACAGTATTAGGTATAAGGTTAAACTTCAGTACAACATTTCATCCTCAGACAAACGAACAGAGTGAGAGAACTATTAAGACTATTGAAGATATGCTAAGAGCTTATGTATTGGAATTTCAAGGAGCATAGGATAAGAATGTGGCTCTGATTGAATTTGCTTATAATAATCATTATCACAGTAGTATCGGTATGACACTGTATGAGGCATTATATGGAAAAAAGTGTCGTTCGCCTTTATATTAGGTTAAAGAGAGTCCAAGAATTTTTGAAGTCCTCGAACTAATTTAAGACACTATTGATAAAGTTAAACTAATCCATAATAATATTAAAACAACTTAAGATAGACAGAAAAGTTATGTGGATCAACATAGGAGAGATATGGAGTACCGAGTAGGAGATAAAGTATTTTTTAGAGTATCGCCTCAGTGAGGAGTTCTGAGATTTGGTAAAAAGGGTAAGCTCGGCCCTAGATATATTGGTCCATATGAAATTATTGAGAGAGTTGGACAATTGGCTTATAAGTTAGCCTTACCGATTGAGATGTCTCAAATTCACAATATGTTCCATCTAAGTATGCTTAGAAGATATCGGTCAAATCTAACAAATGTGTTACCAGTATAGGAGATTGAAATTGCAAGTAATCTGAGTTATATTGATGAACTGGTAAAGATAGTGAGATATCAGAATAAGCAGTTGAGAAACCAATTGATTCCATTAGTTAAAGTCCTTTAGAGAAATCATTCGAGTGAAGAAGCTACATAGGAAACTAAAGAGAACATGAGGAAATAGTACCCCCATCTATTTTATCAATCAGGTAAGAATTTCGAGGCCGAAATTTCTTAAGTGGGAGAGAATTGTAATATCCAGTTTCTGGAACATGCTTAGGATTAGAACCCTAAATCATTGTGAATAAGTATTAGCACTATGAGTATTTCATTTACATGCATATCATTGACATACACACATGAATTATAAGTTGTACACATTACAAAGATAGCATATGCACTCAATTGACATATTTCGGGGTATGAAAGATTAAAAGTGAACATGGTCTGAATTGTGAATAGTTATGTCTTGAATTTTGATTTGATTGGATTCGAATTAGTAATTTGGAATTAATTATGATTAATTGGGAGATTGATGAATTAAGATGTACATTTGGATTAGGAAAGATGTCAAGTGGTAAAATAAATTGATACATGAAAAATTAAGGCTATTAAGCCTAAAATTGAGTTACATTTGGCATAGTTAAATGAGTGACAAATAAACTAGTAATTAATTGACAAATGGACCAATTATTGTGTGACATATAGACTAATTATTATGAGACATATAGACTGATGAATAGGAGACATATGGCAGCTTAAGGAGTGGATTAATGGCAGCTTATTAAGTAAGCAAATGTCTTCCATGCCTGAAAACAAATGTTATTATCAAATAAAGACACCTAGCATGTTGATGAAGCAAGTTTCCACTGCTTCCTTCTTTGTTTCTCCACTAAAATTGCATCCATCTTCTCTCTAAATTGTAGTTTAACCCTAGCTAAATTGTTACAAGAAATCGACACTTTAATCCTTCACAAATTAGCCAAGAAATTAGCCTATTTTTACCTTCATCTTGCTGTTGAAACTAGCTCATTTTCACCTTAATTTTGTGTTAATTTTTCTTGCATGAAGGGCTAGTATAATATGGAATTATGAGCTGAGCTCGAAACCTAATAAGTGACAATCCGATCTTTATGGCATGATTAATAATATGAGAATAATGCTTGAATTGGAATGAAATGTGTATGGTGTTAATATTGATTTGTGCCGGAATATGTTAGATAAACTTAGATGTTTTCTGCTTGTTCTTAGGGTGTGAAAACCGTGGGTATTAGGTTGATTCAAGGATGAATTATATCTGGATTTAAAGTATACTGAAGGTGAATATATGTTAAAGTAAGATGTAAATATAGTATTTTTGAATTGAGAAAGAACTAGGACTATACGCAAGATAATGTATGATAGTTTCTAGTTTGATTTTTTGATGCATGAAAGACCATGATTTGTAAGCTATCAATTGAATAATTTTGAGTTGGATTTGGAGTATAATTCAGATCTAAATGAGGTTGTATAAATTTACATGAATTTTGAAAAAATTGGAGTGTCAATGATGTTTCTATATATGCAGAATTCGTGGAAAAATGAAGGAAGAAAGACAGGCACGATTATGGCCTTTAGTGCACGATCGTGGCCTAGATATATGGCTTTTGTCATGATTGTGGCATAGTCCCCACGATCGTGGGCTGATGCACAAGCTTTTGTCACAATCGTGGGGAGGTTCACCACGAACATGGTCTAGCATAATGAGTGAAATGATGTTTTTTTAAGTAATGTTTGAAACAACTAATGCTAAGGTACTTTATTATAATACATATGGATTTGATTGAGGCTTAAAATGAATCTAATTTATTGTTGAATAAGTTGATTGAGTGTTTGATAAGATGAAGTTGTTAAATAATGTTATAACTTAAGGAAGAGAATGCTTGATAATAATGTATTTAAGTTTGAAATGAAGGAGTGCAAAAAGAATGAAAATGTTCTTATAACGTAAGATTGGTTAATAAATGAGAATAAGGACACATACCTTGGAAAGTCATTGAGCATGCATTGAATGCGACATATAAATATATATGTACATGATTGAATATGTATTTGATTGATCACCTTGGTAATGTGAATTTTATATGTATTGAATGATTTTAGACGCACAAGTAGAATGCTAAAATCTAAACATTGTCGATCTGTTAAGGCAATAGCGTAATCTGGAGCATATTGTGAGTCAACCTAGATATTTTCACTAGGATCGACTTTTTTTTTATTTTTCAGTTATTGAACTATTAATGATCTTATTGTGACAATTCCAGACATATGCATTTGCAAATATATGATTGTGAAAACATTTTTGAATTATGATTACATTATGATATGTCATATTTGTGTACATTAGACAATAAGATTGATTGGAATGGATGGATGAATTATTTTGAAAAGCTTATATGAGATGTGTGCAATTCAGGATGAATTGTTGAGAAGAGGAATATTGTACATTTGATTTATATTTTCATGTTCTGAATGAGTTAGCACATCAATGATGGTTCACTCACTGAGTTTGCAAAACTCATCAAAATTATAATATGGCTTTTCAGGTAGGAGAGAGGAGACCTAGTTCTTAAGACATTCTAGAAGAACATTTTGAAATTAAAAAATGAAGGTTTGGTCAGCTAACATCTGAGGAGTTGCAGATTGTGTATATAGTTTCTCATTTCATATAAATCTTTTGTAAAATGAGTAGTAAGCCAAACACTTTTGATGTTGAAAATATTTTTTTAATCAAATGTGCTGCTACAGTGTAAATTATGTTAGTAAATGAAATAAGAAAAGTTAGCCCTTTTTAATGTTTGAAAATTTTATGCTGCCTTAATTAGTGAATATGACTTTTCTAACATGCCATTATCATAGCGTATATTCTTGAATGTCCTCTGGATGTCCAGGTATATACTTTATAGTAGTGGGGTATTACACATATACAAATCAATAATTGATAACTCAATGAGTGTGTTAAATCAATAGTTGATGGCACAAGTCGATAGTTGTCTAACTTAATGCAATTGGTATGAATGATACCTACCGATTGACCTAAGGTGGCTTATTGGGCAAACCCAAGGTCATTCTTGGTGATATTGGATATCAACCCATTAAAAAAAACTATAAGTTTTCAAGAATTCTTAGTGAGGGCTATGATTTGAATAAGAATTGTGGGACCTATAATGCATGTGATTAAAGTCCTTATCAATATGCATTAGTATACATTTATATTTTATCACTTTCTCTCATTTTTCTAAGTTATTGAATCACCACGATGTCTTCATTTAGTGTGAACCGTAAACTCCAACAAACTCATGGGACCTAACTTTTTAGATTGGCTACAGAATTTTAGAATTGTTTTCAAATTTGAAAAATTAGGATATGTCCTAGATGAACCACTTCTCGATCCCCTGCTACTGATGCACCTAATGCGGATCAGAAAGCTTACAATAAGCTACTAGATGATAGTCAGCTGGCTAGCTGTATAATGTTGGCCTCTGTATCATTAGAACTGCACAAGCAGCACGAGGCTATAGAAGCTCATACCATAGTCTACCATCTAAAGGAATTGTTTGCTGAGCAAGCTCGGTCTGAAAGGTTCAAGACCTAGAGGTTGCTTTTTTCGCTCTAATATGGATGAAGAATCATCTCAAGTGTAGTATGCACTGAAGATGTATGGATATATTGAGAGGTTAAGTAGTTTAGGTTTCGTAATGGATCATGAATTAAGTATAGGCTTAATTTTGACTAGTTTGACCGATAGTTATTTACAATTCATGATTAACTATCAGATGAATCAAATATCTACAACGATACCTGAGCTGATTAATCTGCTCAAAATAGCTGAGCAAACTGTCAATAAAGATAGTAAGGCTATGATGCTGGTGGACTCTACTTTTGGTTCTTACAAGAAGAGCCAAAAGAAGAAGTTCAAGAAGCCAGTGGGAAATGTAGCCAAGAAGAAAGCGAAGGAGACAACATCAAAGGGGATATGCTTCCATTGTAACAAGGAAGGACATTAGAAGAGAAACTACAAAGCTTATCTAGAGTCGGTGAAGCAAAAGAAGGCATTAGCTGCCCCACTGACTACTTCAGGTATGTTATTTGTCATTGAAGTTAATACTATTTCTGATCATAACATTCGGGTATGTATGTTATTTGTCATTAAGGTTAATACTATTTCTGATCATAACATTTGGGTATTAGATACCATATGTGGCTCACACATATGTGTTGATATGCAGGGTCTCAGGGATAATAGACTGCTCAAGAAGGGAGAGATGGACCTATGTGTGGGAAATGGAGTAAAAGTTGTTGTATTAGCCGTAGGAATATATTTTTTATATCATCCTAGTGGTTTAGAGCTAATTTTGGATAATTGCTATTATGTACTCTTTGTGACAAAGAACATTGTATCTGTTTCATGTCTTAATAAAGTGGGATTTCATTTAACTTTTTCAAGAAATGGTTGTTCAATTAAGTTAAATGAAATGTTGTATGGTATTGCAACATTGTGCAATGGTATTTACATATTAGATGTGAAATCCAATTTTAAATATCAATGACAATAAAAAAACAAAAACGAGATAACTTAAAATCATCTTACTTGTGGCATTGTTGACTTGGCCATATAAGTGAGAAACGCATGACTAAGCTACACAAGAATGGTAGCTTAAGGTCATTTGATTATGAGTCATATGACATAGGTGAATCTTGCTTGTTAGGCAAGATGACTAAATCGCCTTTTAAAGGAATGGGTGAATGAGTGAATGGGTTATTAGACCTAATACATTCTGAGGTATGTGGTTCAATGTCTATTCATGCCAGAGGTGATTTTATGTACTTCATTACCTTTATTGATAACTATTCATGATATGGGTATATGTATCTAATGAGATGTAAGTCTGAAGCATTTAAAATGTTCAAATAATTTGGATATGAAGTTGAGAAACACTTCAATAGAAGTATCAAGACATTTTGATCAAATCGAGGTGGTGATTACTTGAACGAGGATTTTCCAACTTATCTTGGAGATAATGGGATAACATCCCAGTGGACTGCACCTTACACACTGCAATATAATGGTATGGCTGAAAGGAGAAATCGAATCTTGTTAGACATGGTAAGGTTAATGATGGGTTAGCAAATATACTGAAATCATTTTGAGGTTATGCACTCGAGACTGCTATTTATATGACAAACATAGTCCCTTCAAAAGAAGTTGAAGGTACTCCTTATGAGATATGTAAGGAGTACCTTTAATTAAACAAGTCCTTACGTGAAGCAGATTCAATTAAACAAGCTTGAATCGAAATCTGATAAATGTCTATTTATAGGATATTCTAAGAAAACAATTGGATATCAGTTCTATAATGCTTTAACACAAAAGGTTTTTGTCTCAAAGCATGTTGTCCTTTTGGAGAAAGAGTTTCTTCTAGGAGAAGACAGCAGGAGCAAAGTTGAACTTGATGAAGATTATGATTCTCAAACAGACACATATCAACTGCCTGAACCTGAAATTTTTGTCACGGAGATTAGACAGCAATCAAACCTTTTGATGCATAAAATGTTCGTAGGTTAAGTAGGATATGCAATATTCCAGAGAGATATGGATTTCTCATAAATGAATAAAATGACATATTGCTCATAAAAGACAAAGAGCCTATAACCTATGAAGAGGCTCTGAAGAGTTCAGAATCTAAAAAATGGCTTCAAGCCATGAAGGTCGAAATGGATTCCATGTATGTAAACCAAGTACGAACTTTGGTTGACCTACCCGAAGGGCTAAAACCCATAGGATGCAAGTGGATTTTCAAGAAGAAAATTGACATAGATGATAATGTGATTACCTATAAAGCGAGGCTAGTCACTAAAGGTTATCGTCAAAGATAAGGTGTTGACTATGACGAGACATTTAGCCTTGTAGCCATGCATAAATCCATTAGAATACTCCTAACCATTGTTGCTCATTATGATTATAAAATATGGCAAATGGATGTGAAGACGACTTTCCTAAATGGAAACCTAGTTAAGGATATGTATATGATACAACCTGAGGGCTTTGTAAAGATGGCAAAAGGGTATGCAAGCTTCAAAAATCTATTTATGGATTGAAGCAAGCATCTAAGAGTTGGAATATCCGATTTGATGAGACAATCAAAGAGTTTGGTTTTTCACAAAATCCTGATGAACCTTGTGTGTACAAGAAGGTTAGTAGCAGTGCTATCATATTCCTTGTATTATATGTGGATGACATATTACTAATAGTAAATGATGTCTCAAGTTTGCAATCAGTCAAATTTTGGTTATCCCAGAATTTTTCCATAAAAGACCTTGGAGAAGCAACTTATATATTGGGAATAAACTTCTATAGAGATAGAACAAGGAAGTTGCTAGGTCTTTCATAGTCGACATATGTAGATAAAGTGCTAAAGAAGTTTAGCATAGAGCAGTCCAAAAGACAGTTTCTTCCTATGACTTATAGGATAAAACTCTTGAAATCAATATGTCCCAAGACGCAAGATGAAAGTACTTGTATGAGTATGATCTCATACACTTTAGCAATAGGATCAATCATATATGTTATGTCATATATAAGACCTGATATATCATATGCTCTAAGTGTTACGAGCAGATATCAATCGGATCCTGGTGAGTGTCACTAGGTGGCTGTCAATAATATCCTAAAGTACTCGAGAAGGACTAAGGATATATTCTTGATATATGGAAATGAAGATCTTATAGTGAGCGGACATACGGATCCCAATTTTCAATCTGACCAGGATGACTCCAAATCCCAGTCAGGTTATGTTTTCACACTGAATGGTAGAGCATTTAGTTGGAAGAGTTCCAAAGAAGAAATGACTGCAGATTCAATGACCGAGCTAGAGTATATTGTAGCTGTGGAAGCGACGAAAGAAGCTATTTGGATAAAGAAGTTCATTATGAAAATTGGAGGGTTCTAAGCATTGTAAACCTAATACTGTTGTACTTTGAAAACAATGAGACTATTGCTCAAGCTAAGGAACCAAGGTCTTATCAGAGGTCCAAGCACGTACTCAGGAGATATCACCTTATCAGGGAGATAATTAACAGAGATGATGTGAATATAGAGAGAGTGCCCACAGATCAGAACATCGCTAATTTTTTGACTAAGCCACTTCCTCAAATAAAATTTGATTATAGTGTACTCGCCTATAGTATTAGCTACAAAGGCAATTGACTTTAGTATAAGTGGGGGATTGCTAGAGTAGTGCTTTAAAGGCAATCACCTTTAGCATTTTTGTACAAACTTTATTTTGATTAATAAAGCAAAAAGCATTTTTAATTAATTTGATATTCGTTTATATATGAATTGATGCCTACCTTAAATCAAATTAATGAAGTCCATGATATAAAACATAGCATGAAGGAAATCATGATGAGATCACGATAATGGGATTCCTATCATGTGCAATTATGTTAGTATTTAAATAATCCCTAGTCATAGGATTAATAAGACAGGACATTATTAATCCAGATAGACTAGCAATTGTTATGCACTTTGAATTTGATCAAGCAATGTATCTCACAAATTGTAATTATGATATGTTTAGTGTTAACATGTAGATGTTTGCTAAGAGTAGTAAGTACATCGGAAGAACTACTATGAGATTATCATATGGATGATCTATCAAATGTCAATGATCAATCTCATCAAATCAAATCAATGGTGCAAATATCCTTAGACTTGAGGTACTCAACAATATCTTGGATACTAATCCTATACTTTGATATCATTCCTTATTATCTCAAGACGAGGCCACTCTTATGGTAGTGACTGGGTAGAGCTATTAGCATTCGAAGGAAATTGGGTAGCCAATAAAAGATTCACCATTCCTGATAGAAGGAGATTACCCACGGCCACTTGTCGGGGTCATTATGTTAGATCAGAAAATAAAATATGCATCGATTTGGAAGAAACGTTAGATTTCAAAACCTTTTAGAAATCAAAATTTCAGCAGAAGCAATATATCCAAATCAACATATATAGCCATACATGATACAGTATAAGGAAAAAACATTTGCATAATCACAAGATGGAAAATATTACTGACTCCTCGTTGTTCTATCCTATCCTCGGCAATGTATCCTCTCCTAGGTGATGTATCCTCTTCACCTTATTGTATCCTTTTCTTGATATTGTATCCTCAACCAATCCGACCTACCACTTGTTCTTCTTAGACAACTTGGTTAACAAAATCCTTTGGTAGGAAAGGAGAAGAAAACTTTGGAGGAGATTTTTCTTAGAAGAAAGTAGCCAAAAATGAGACACTCTCATGCAATTTTCATATCACCATGCAAGATAGGAGAGAGAGAGTAAAAACATTTCAAGAACCCCTTCTTACACCCTCTCAATTTCGGTTAATCTCAAAGGAAAGAAGAAATTTTCATCAAATGCATCACTTCTTTTTTAATCAATCATAAAGAAGCCAATAAATGGGACTCTTCCCATTTTTCTTTATGATGGCTATATGAAAAGACTATTAACCTAAATGTGACATACCAATTTTAGTTTTTGATGATGAAAGAAGGAAGATGG
>JANZXP010105084.1:0-19331 GCA_027576715.1 Erythroxylum flavicans
ACTCGTACCTTTTTTAATTTTCTTATTGTTAGAAGAATAGATACTAATTTTCGCTATTGCATAACTCATTAAAATAAGTGCATTGTTTAAACTTGTAATCATCTGAATTTGTCAAGAAAATTAAGAAGATTTTAAAGATTCACATCTTAGACGATTTAACACAATTCAACGCCCATTCTTGTGTATTTTACATATTATACGTGATTTATATTTTAACAAGTGATTTACTTCACTTAGATGGGAAAAGGATTCATTCTCCATTAATGGACATAGAGAACTCTAACTATGAGACAAAAGTTTAGCATTTGAGCCATCCCCCATCCCAGTTCTAAAGAAAGCCTTTTATGTATCTCCTTTTTTAAGAATATGCTGTTTTATTCATGAGGCATCATACCTCGATTCACATTACCAGATTTCATATTGGTTAAGATAGTAGGAGCATTCCACTTCACCTGAAAGGATGCATTGTTACTTAGTATTCTTTGTATCCTCTTTATTAAAAGGTTGTTGTTAAGTTTCAAAGGTATTACCCCCAAGGCCTATTTTTTATTCTTTGTATCCTCTTTATTAAAAGGTTGTTGCTAAGTTTCAAAGGCATTACCCCAAGGCCTATTTTCATTTTAAAAGACATAATGCCTTATAAGCTACTTTGTCAATGTAGGGAGTGTTAGAGGTACCTACCTACAAGAAGTTCCTAATAAGCTTCTTTATAGTTTTGATTAGAGATAGAGCAATGTGAGTTATTCAATGAATATACAGAGAGTTTGATATTACAATGATCAGTTAAACTCTTCTTATAAATGGAAGAGATATGTTGCCTTGATTATCAATTCTTTTTTTTAATCTAGTGATTAAAGGAAAAAATTGACATAATTTTGTCATTTATAAGAGATGAGAATCTCTTAAATAGGTAAATGGGTGTTGCTATATCTTGAGGTCTGTTATAGATGAAAACCAATAAGCTAAATGTGTTACAGAAGAGGAAATGAAGATGTAACTTCTCTCCTTATTTATAGATAATTTTGAGATTATTTTAAATTTATCTAAAGTATTCATTAGAGCCCTTATTAATTGTGAATCTACGTTAGAGAAAAGCAAAACACCTTTAGTGAATGCTAAACTATGGATCGCTAGCTTCTTACATTTCTAGTGATACTTTTATTTACTTTCCAACCGAATACATTGTTTAATAAGCCTTAAGAGGATCTCTATGAAGAATGCAAAAAGGTAAGGGGAAAGGAGACACCCTTTCCTAATGCCTTTTTCTCCGTATCTTGGTTAATAGTTAGAGAACCATTAACTAAGATACTATAAAAATTATTTAAAGAAATTGGTCTAACCATTAACCAAGGTACTATAAACAATTATTGAAAGAAATTGATGTATCCATCCTATGGATGCCAAAAACCTACAATGAATGAATTAAAAAAATCCAATTTATAGTATCAAAGGCTTTCTTAAAGTCCACCTTGATTGTACAATACTTAAGAGAGTTTTTTCTTTTGTAATTCTTGAATAACTTTTGCACCAGATGAATATTGTCCTCAACATCTCTTACTTCAATGTATGTTGCTTATATCTCATTAGTGAAAGGTTTTATAGGCTTCTTTAGTCTAGTAGGTAGTATTTTGGAAATAACCTTGTAAATGAAGTTACAATAGGAGACATGCCTGAAGTCCCCTAAGGTAACAATATTGGTGATCATAAGGATAATCACATATGAAAATCTTGTTAAAGGTCTTTAATAATCTATTAAAGGCCTTTAATAATCTATTAAAGAAGCTCAAAACAAACATTATGACTAAGTCTTTGATCAAATGCCACATTTCTAAACGGAAAAGCCATTAAGTCCATCAAGATTTTGTGATCTGACAGGGTTGAGACTTAAAAGATACTATTTCCATATTAACTAGTGAGAATGGAGATTCAATAGCATATGCACTTTTAGTTGAAATTTTGTAAGTAATAATAGAGTTAATCAGTAACCTAGAAGAATGTGTCTATTCCTCAATGCCTATTGCTATGAGAAAATAATTACATGTGGTCACATAGAGGTCCTTTTTAGTTAAAGTAACTATGACATCTTCAAATTACATGGAATTAATTTGTTTAGATTTTTCTTTGCTAGTAAAGACTTATAGAAAAGGAAGTATTCTTATCGCCATCCTCAAGCCATTACATTCTTGACCTTTACCTCAATATTGAATATTATACTTCTATAGACCTTGTTAAAGCATGCATTGCTTCCTTCTCCTCTTCTTGAATTACTTGATTTGTTGGATCCAAGTATAAAGATTATTGAATACCTATTAAACCTATCACTGGTGTTAATCACAACTACAATATTATTATTATATCTTGATTGAGCTTTTCATTACAAATAAAAGAGCGTGAACCATAAATATTCGCACTAAACCCCTTTCCAGTAGCCTCTTCAAACCGTTTCATCACCATTAAAGTAATTGATATTATGAAGGAGAAATTGATTTTTAATCTAAGGTCTACAAAAAGCACAATATTGGTGATTTAATATGTCAACTCTTTGTTAAAATGGGGTTATAGTTGCAAGTTCCTCATATCATAATGATCTTATGACAATTTACAGTGGGAAAGGCTCCTCCTTCTTTTTATAATGTCTACAAATTTTAGTTGATCTCTAATCTCCTTCTTCAGTGATTTCTTCATTTATCCTTACCTTTACAGTCATCTAATTCCTTTTAGTTCCCTTAAATCTTTACATTTTATGATTTCCTTACTCTCTTCGTGGAAGCTAGCTCTGACGTACACTCATCTTTTATTTGCTAGTTTTCCTGTTATTGCTAGCTTCACCTTTTTGCCTTTTTTAATCCATATCTTGCTACAATCTTCTTTTTTTTACTCAACATTCTCCAACTTCTGATTTTTCCCTTTTTGAACCATTTTTAATTTTCACTCTTTATTATAAAAGGAACTATTTTTCAATTTTTAGAATGATCATATCTCTTTTTCTTAATATAGATAGAACACTAACTTTTAGGACAATATTTTTCTCCACACTCTAAAGAGCTCCAGAGACACTTCTCTAAACAATAGGTTATAAGGCTAATTCAAAAGGTTAACTAATGAAAGGATTCCTCATTTTAGACTTATTGTATTTCTTATGAAGATGTTTTAGTTGTAACTAAGAAACATAAAATCATTATAAGAACTTAGTGCTAGGTTATAGGATATGTGTCTTATATAGGAAAGCTAATCTATTCCCCCTCCTAAATGGAAGAGAGTGACAAAGCATTATAACTCCTCCTAAAGAAGTCTTAAAGTAAGGTATAGCTAAATGTATTACTTTTTTGTTAGTTTTTTTCCCAAAAGACCTACATATTTAGTGATGCAATCTTGGGCTCATGCTAACTAGAGAATGGCAGGTTTAATTAAGATTCTAATAAATAAACATGGTCTTTCTATATTCAAGTTTGCATCAATAGAAGAATCCTATAAAACCTTGGAAGTTGATCCTAGGCATATGAGTAATAGACATATCTTTTTGCAAAAATGGTCTCTTGGTAAGTAAATAAAGTGCTTAGAAATGAAACACATACCTTTCTAGATCAATATACATAATCTTCTACTTAAATATTTATCTATAATAGGATTAGTCTAGCTTGTTAGTTTTATATGACAACATATATGCATGAATAAAATTACAACCTTAATAAAGGAATTAGATATGTAAGCTATCATCAGCAAAAATCTCCCTGAGGTGACACCCATAATTTGACAAAGTATGCTTGAAAAAATGGTGGACTTAGTATTATTTTCTCATCAATAAAGATCTAACCTTGAAAAATGAGGAAAGGAATGGAGAAAAACAAGCAAAACATTTCCCCAGAGTGATCATTATAAGTTAATCAATTGGAGAACCTAAATCAAAAGAGGACACAAATTAGTAAGGCAAACCAGAATTCTAGAATTAAAGAAATCCCAAATGAGTTGAACAAAAAGGGTGGAGAAGGTAAAGAAAAGGAAACTGCAAAGAAAAATCTTTATGAAATATATGCTCTAATTGGAGAAGAACACATCTATAAGTTGGCAGATCAAATATGGTTGAATGTTAATGAAACCTTAGAAAAGGACATTCCTAAGTATGAAGAAATTGACAAAATGGATATAATAAAAATACCAAGAAAACCTAACTAAAATTATATAGTTGTAAGAGGCTCTAGTTCATCTATAGCAAATGGAAATAATCACTAAAATTATATAGTTGTAAAATTAAACCATTACAATCACAATGGAAGGATTGTAATGGTTTAAGATATAGAAAAACTAAAGCAATTCAGTAAGCAGGATCTTCATTTGTTTACTGAGTTAAAGCTAAACAAATATAATGTATGCTTCAACTTTATATACACTGAAAATTTATCCTTCGAGAGGAATACTCTTTGAAAGGACCTAAAGAATAATGGCACAAATATGAACACTCCATTGATAATTCCTAAAGACTTTAATTGTACTCTCTATGCCTCAAAATTATAAGGATGTGTGAACTTGAAAACATCTTGCAATGACTTTAAACATTGAATTAGTAATATACTATCTACATACCTTACTTATGATGGGAATTAATTTACATTAAACAAAAGAATAAGGAAAATTCTTTTTAAGAAAAAATTAGATAAAGCTTTGGTAAAGCATCTTTGGAAAATGAAATTCTAAGGAAGTAAAACTATTTTTGCCAATTTGCTAACTTTAGAATATTCACCAACTGAATTTCATGTAAGTACCCCTCTTCTTCATTCATAGGGTGATATGGTGGTGTGTATGATGCGCTAGAGAAATAGAAGCACCCACTTTTAATATAAACTTTAACATGGTGGTCTGTATGTTGATGTATTTTGTGATCCTTCTCTAATTCTTCCAAAATTTCTCCAATTCAATCCAATGTTGCTTCATTTCCCTATATCGAAATAAATAAGACGTAAAAGGATAATACTTATTAAATTTAGTAATCAATATAAAACAAAATAATATATAAAAAATAGTGTTAAAATAATGTATGTCTAACATACATCAAACTCCCCACACTTAATTTACATCAAACTCCCCACACTTAATTAATTTCTTGTCCTTAAATAAACAAATCCATCAATCAATCTCAGCTAGAAAAATTTCAAAACATGCTAATCAAATAAAATATAATAATGAATATTTTTCATTGCTTATTAAAATGTTGTGCAAATAAATACTTACATCGATTCACAATTTGATTTAATTCACTTTAAGATTCTTCAAACTTCAACTTGATAGAAAAAATCAATTCCATGCATAAAATAAACAAAAAAATAACATGCTCTAACATTCAAACATGTTCATTTTCATTAATAAGATATTTATTTAAATGAGAAAATTAGAAGCTTGTTTGAAAAGTTGCCTAATCTTTTTACATTAGAGTAAAAACCTTATTATTGATACTCCTGGCTGCTTAAATACGTTGCTATCTAAAATGGCTACTAACACCACTCTTTAACTTTGAAATTTTTACTAGAGTGAAATTATTATACTCACTCATTCATTTTTTAAATCAGGATAACAAAAATGCTTAAAAGGACTCACAATTACTTATACATGTGTATTTTTATATAAATAATGCCATAATGATCATTAGGTATTCATTGTCAAAATCCTTAAAACTAATTAGTTTTAGGAGTTAGTCTTTAATAATTTAAAAAATCTTTGTAAATTTAACTAGTAGCCTTTGTATTTCACAAGATCTTACAACATATAATTTCTCTATGATTAACACAGATCAAACAAAATAACTCATCAGCTTGTTCAATAAGGATAAAAATGACAAAGCCCTAGTCTTAGTGTCTTCTTATTATGAAAAGCTTAGCACCTAACAGGGCATTTAGTTTCTAAAGAAATCTTTGATTTCTTTAACAAGGGGAAACAGTTGAAGAAATTAAATAACGTATACCTATATATTATTTCCAACATCTCCAGTCTCTCTTCATTTAATAACTATAGGCCAATTGCTTGTCATGAAATCATTTTTAATAAAAACTTCAACTAAGTCAGGAAGCCTATATTAAAAGAAGATGTATAGAAGATGATATATTAATAACCAAATATCTCTTTAACATTTATAACAAAAGGAAAGAGATAATGAACTATTCACTTAAGATAGATTATCACAAAGCATTTGACACCATCAACTAGTAATTATTTTCTATCACGCATATGGTTTTTGGATTTCCTAAGAAATTCATTGATTGGATTCTTTAATTTGTAACAATAATACAACATTCTAGTCAATGGCAAACCTACCAAAAACTTTAAGTGGTTAAAGGGTTCAGGGAAGGTGATCCTCTCCTTTTCTCTTTACCTCATATATAGAATTGCTCATTTATATCATTACAAAAAAAATCAACTAGGAAGACTTAAATATAAATATAACAAAATGCAGTTAAAATTTTTCATTTTTTTCATTTACAGATGTCCTTTTACTCCTATATGATGTAGACATAGATTCTATCAAGTTCTTAATGCAATCACTAAAGGTTTTTAAATCCTTCTCAGGGATCTTAAGTAACCCCAATAAGTGTAGCCTTATCTTATTGACAAAGAATCAAGACCCTTCTTTCAAGAATTTAGGGATACCTATAACTTCTAAATGAATTTTCTATAAAGATCATCAGCCATCATTATATGTAATGTAAAAGAGAACTAATTGCTATAAAAATAAACATATTTCTTATATGGCAGGTTGCATCTAATTATAGTAGTGTTAAATAACCTTCATTTTTGTTAGTGCTCACGTCTATTCCTTCCCTCTAACCAGAATAAATCTATTGAAAGGATACTAAAAAAATTTTGGATGGAAAGGCTAATAATGCAGGCTCAATAAAAATGATGGTCAAATATTTGCTTCCCTAAAGGAAAAAGGGGGCTTAGGTATAACATCCATTAAAGCAATGAATAAAATTTTCATTATTAAGGAGATTTAGAACTAAGTCATTTGGGGTCAATTGGATGCATACACTATATCCCTAGCAAAATATCTTCTAGAGAACCAGTTTGGACTAGGGTTAAGGTAAATATTAAACTTACCACAAGTGCACAATGTAGCTATAGCTTGCACAGGCAATTACAGGTCAATCCCATAAAGATGATAAGTATTAGTAATTATCTTTCTTCTATTATCTAGCCTAAGAATCAAAATTTTTGGTTTTTAATTAAAAATAAAGCTAAATAGATAAACTAAATTAAGATTAAATACTTCTAAGCTTAGGATAAGTAGAATACGAAGACAAATCAATATCAATTAGTAGTGTCTAGGTGATGAATGCCTCTAAGTATCATTAAATAATTGCCCTTTTACCATGCATTTATATTATTGATTATTAGACCATAGAAATCCTATTTTGTGTTAATAAGTCTCTCGAGACCATTAACAACTAATCTATTAGTTGATTTACAAAAATATTTCTTGTTAAAGCCCTTATGATTGCTTTATAAATTTATGAATTTCGCTATTAGATTTGACCCGAATCCAGAGGAATTATGTCAACCTATCTCTAGGTTTGCATGCAAGTCCTTCCACTTATGGTAGGTTTGTTTGTACAAGAGGATTTCTTAATCCTAATTATATGAAATCAAATCATGCAAGAATAGTACACATAATTGAATTATAATAAATAAATCAATATAATTTCTTTGAATGAAAGATTAAAATATAATGTTATCTCAAACTAGGGTTCATCAAACCTAGACACAAAACACCTCTAATTACTGTAAAAAGAAATCAATGATGAACATGAATAAATATTAATAGAAAAAAGTCATAATTCTAAATCTCCCTTTTTCTTCTATTGAATCTTCTTGCAAGTTTAGAGTTGTTCATGTTTTGTTCATCCCTTGATCAAAATTACCACCTTTCTAGGTGTCTGATGTCTCAAAACTGCTTAATAATTTGGCTCTCTTATTTTGTTTATGTTCATTTCATTTTATATTAAAATTAAATAATGACTTTTCATGTTCATGTAGACTTGAGGCATATATGGCTATGTAAGTCCAGGTTGCTTCAAATCTTCACTTTATGCCATGATTTCTTGCTAATTATTCTCCTTTATGTTCATGAAGGCAATTATGACCTATAAATGTACTTGGAGTGACTTATGTACCAAATATACAACACTTAAAGGTGTCTAATTAAAGTCAAATATACATTTATCAAAAATCCCCACACTTAAGCTTTTGCTTGTCCTCAAGCAAGTCATAATCTAATTATTAATATTACAACATCTATCCCTCATTAATTTCAACCTCTCCATCCATACTTTAAATCATCATGTCATAGTAATCAAATTAACATGTAAGTAGAATCAAGTTATCCTAAAACTAACTTCATAAGTTAATATTAATAATAATCATGTCAATAATCTTATTGAAATCAAAAGCATAAATTTCTACACCCTTACCAAGGTTTCACTCAATACAGTTTAGTGTTTAGGGTGAAAAGTATGAAACTCTCAAATCAATGTATAGTAGACCTCTTAACCATAAGCTTGCAATATTATAACATCTCCACCACTTGTACATAAACTAAAAACAAAAACCAAAAGGTCTTTATAAGGTTGTATTGGGGCTTAGTTAAAGTATGATTAGGATAACAAAAATTTTGATGAATTTTAAGGAAATTTACGAAGGAAACATTACAAGAAACTTATTTATAATAGACAACTCCTTTCATTATAAATCCATTAGTACTATATTTTTTCTTTTTTTATGCTCGCAAAAGTTTTTTATTATTATCAACATATTTTTGAGCATTTCGAGCATTCATCATTTACCATAATTAAAGAATTATTGGACCTTTCAAATTTTCAACTTTTAAACAATCATATAATGTAAATAACCTTTAGGGTTTAAAATAATAAAAAGGCTTTAAAGAAAAATAGGTAAAGGTTAATTATGTGGTTCTAATCAATGAAAAAGGTTAAGGCACAAAATTAGTTATTCCTAACGATAGAATATGATAAGGTAATTATCAAAGAAATAGGCTAAGAAAGAGTTTAATCTAACTACCTTTATCATTTCAATGCTTCTAATTTAACAAATATGGTCTCAATATGCATATTAAAAAAAGTTCTATAATTAATCAACTCTATATGATAACACACATGAAAAAAATAAAAATAGCTAAAAAATTTATGTATTTGTTCTTAGGCTTAAAAGTTTATGAAAAAGATGGTCCTATATGTGTAAATAATATGCAATTTTCATTCAAATTGACTACCTTAATGATTACTAACAATATGACTTATAAAAGTTGGTTTATCTAACTATCATCCTTTTGCATATTAATTCAAATCAATAATCAATAATGAAATAAAGTATTTATGGACATATTTCAATTAATTCATGATATCACCTAATAAAATTTAATAACAAAGGTTATAATAAAAAAAATCATAATCAATAAAGGTTATAATAAACAAAATCATAATCCCCTTCCCCACACTTAAAATTATACATTGTTCTCAATGTATATAACATAAGCATATATGATAAGTGAGAAAATGGAGTTTGGTACTTCCCTAAGTAATAAGGATTTTTTAATTCTAATTTTTATGATTTTGGGACTGTCCATCTGATATGATATACTAACATCCTTTCAAAATATAAAGAAAAAGGGATAAAACGATATAAGGAAATAAAAATAGAAAATATGAAAATAATATGAAATATGAAAAATAACATAACAAAAATAAATCCTAATTCTTGAGTTGCCTTCCAAGTAGCACTTATTTAACATCTTTAGCTAGATGTACCTGCATGTTACCATCATCCTGGATCTATAATTAGTGGCTTACTTCCACCGTTTCTCCCTAAGCCAATTTAGTGGCCCATAAATATGTCACCTGTTACAAGATAATGAATAGGGCATAATTTATCAAATTAATAACTCTAATGAATGCCATTAATGCCTTTTCAATGACAAACTATTAATAAAATAAAGGATAACAAAACTCCCTAAATCTTTAGTTGTCATATGCAATTTATCATATAGGAAGTGGGAGCCTTCTGTACTTAAGGAAACTCCTAATTATTTATCAATAGTTTCCTCAATTGGCTTCTCCTCTAGTTATTCCTTAATCTCCTTTATCCACTCTTCCACTTTCTCTTCCTACATAAAGACTCCTTCCTCTTTTTCTACTTCATCTATCTTCTACTGCTTCTCTACTTCCTCTTCTTTTTAGAGAGAGGCTTCCTCCTCTTCTTCTTCCTCTGCGACCTCTGTCATCTATTCATCATCCTCTCTTACATCAATAGTTACCTCCTTGACCTCTTGAGATGTAACTTCATTCACGAAATCAACCTTCTTCCCTTCCTCACTCTAAGACATTAGTAAGCTCAGATAGTATAAGGTACTATGCTTAATATATTCAGGTCAAGAAAATATCTCCTTAAATTTACATCAACTAGCTTCACTCTTAGCAAGTATTCCATTATTTTATCTGTAATAGTTTCCACTTACTAATGCTGCGTACATATTGAGTTAAAAAATAATCATTCCATCCATATGCATAAAAGGTTGCTCCACTCTGAATTACATGTATTCTCATAAGGTACATTTTGAGGCCAGTTTTGCATGCTTGGGTGCTCCCATATATAGTTCAGTGCCTAACATTCATGATTGTAATAATTACTCCTACAAATAACACAACCCAACATGGATATCAATTGAGCTTCCAAAAATAGTTCAGGAAACATCTCTTTCACATATGGTGATGTTACATATTGCAATGACATACCATAACTCTCATAAGAATATTAACTACTCCATCCTTCCATTGTGCGCTATAACTATGTATCGTAAATCTTAATAATAAGTTACAAACTCAAAGTAAAAGTAGAGAAGTTCAAAAGATAAATTAAATGAGTAAGCCAAAAAAATTAAATAGAAGAAAAATAAAATAAATACAAAAAATAATGGTCATATTAATAGAATCTAGGCTTCATAATATTGTTATTCCCAAAAATGGCACAAAAAGCTTGATTGGCCTAGGGTTAAGGTCAATATTAATTTTAGAGTATATGCATAAAATAGTTATAGCTAACAAAAGTAAGTATGGGTCGATCCCACAAAGATAGTAAGTACTAATAGTTAACCTTTTTCTATTATCTAGCCTAAGAATTAGATTTTTTGGATTTTAATTAAAATAAAGCTAAACAAATAAAATAAATTAAGATTACAAATTCTAAACTCAAGATAAGTAGAATACAAAGAAAAATCAATATCAATTAGTAGTGTCCAAATGATGAATCCCCTTAAGAATCATTAAATGATTACCTTTTATCATACAATTATATTATTGATTATTAGACCATGGAAATTCCTATTTTATGCTAGTAACCCTCTCGAGAATATTAACACTAATCCATCAATTTATTAAAACTAATCTTTCTAGTTAAAACCCTAGGATTGCTTTATCGATTTATGAATTCCACTATTAGGTTTAGCCCTAATCTAGAGGATTTATATCAACCTATCTCTAGGTTTGCATACAACTCCTTCCAATTATAGTAGATCTATCTATAAAAGATAATTTCTTAATCTCAATTATATGAAATCAAATCATGCAAATATTATGGATGTATTAGAACAAGAATAAAACATATAATTAAATTGTAATAAATCAATTAATACAATTGTTTTAAATAAAAGATTAAAACATATTGTTATAAAAAATTAAGGTTCGTCGCACCTAGAAACTAAACATGTATAGTTAGTCATAGAGGAGGAAATAAAAAAAATGAAGAAAAACTAATATAAAACAAAGAAGTCCCAATTCTAAATCTCCTTTTCTCTTCTATGGAATCTTTTTGCAAGTATGGATTTAATGTAGCTATCTACTCGATCTCTTAATGTGTTCTTCTACTTTGACCAAAATCTTCGCCTCTCTAGCTTTCTTACGCCTTAAAACTGCTTAATAATTTGGATCCTATGTTTTGCCTTCGCTCACATCCTTTTATATTAAAAATTAAGGTATATATACATAGCTCTAAAAAACCTAAAATTGTGACTTTACACAAAGAGACTTACATTGGCACATATATGGCTTTATAAGTCCAACTTGCTTCAAATCTTTATTTCATGTAACAATTTCATTCGAATCCTTCTCCATTATTTCCATGCAGGTAATTATGATAGCAAAACTATAAAATATCAAGAAAAATACATAAAATATAGGTATATAATTATGGTCAAATATGCATCTATCAAGATCAAAGACAAATGTCACTTAACTTAGACTTCAAAAAAATTATAAAGTAAGGCAAAAAGTATGTGATATACTTAAATACATGGTAGGAAATGGAAGGAAAACTAAGTTTTAGTTTGATAACTAGGACAACATTAATCCATTATATAAACTTCCATTCTTTAACTCCCTAGGAGTAAGCATACCGAGAAACTTAAAGATAGCAACATTCATTCAAAGGAACATATGGAGTTTCCTAATAATAAGCTTAAGGGGATTCTATTTAATAGAAAAAAGCTCCCAATCTACAATCCAAATTCTGATAAGGAAGATGTAGTTATATGAATAAGGTACCCCTCCCAAATATTTTAATAAGAGGGCTTATATTAATTTGTACCAAGAAAAGTAAGAGTTGGTGATGGAAATCAAGCATCTACTACTCAAGGGTTAAAAGATGCTAGAGATCCATTGGGAAATGATAGAGGACGATTGACATGGAGTATTGAAATAAAGGATAAAGAATCCCTTAATAGTGGTGCTCTATGCAAAGAGTGAAGCTTTTTTTTTCAAGAGACTAAAGTTAAGCATGTAATGATAATTTAAGTGAAGGAGCAAGCATCACTAGAAGGTTACAAAATGTAATTGACGCCAAAGTCACATTGATGATTAAATGTCAGTCTTTCACTAACTTTAATAAGTTCAGAAACTAGCCCAAATTCATACTTGAGTTAAGCATTGGTCTTATGTTAGTTTTAAAAATGGAAAAACAGAAGAAAGTCAATGTTCGACTCATATTTATTATGCAAATTTAAAGTTCTAAAATAAAATTGGTGTTAATGTTCCCCCTAGACAGACACTATTCTTATGGTTTTTATTGCTTAGTGTTTTATTACTTTAAGAAGTTATCTCCTTTTAAGATTCTAATTATATATTTTTTATACCTATAAGAGGCTTTCTCATTGATGTAATTAGAGGTTTTATCATTGTTATTAATTAAAAAAACCTTAGAGAGATTTTCTTTAATTTTTTGAGTAAATCTTGTTTTGGTTCTTTACAAACTTATGATCTTATTAATCTATTATAAATTGGTAAGCGAATAGAGTCTATTGCAAATAGCTAAACAAAGCTAAAGTGATTCAAGAGTATCAATCCCATAGGAAACTGTAAATATTTTTGTTAATCTTAGTGACATAGCCCGTTATAGCGCTAGTCAAAATAAACTAGACCTATTACTGTAGCAATGGTGAGTCTAGGTCCATCCATAGAGAGTGTGTGTAAAGTTTTTGAAATAAAGATAATTGGTGTTTAGGTTATAGGAGGTTGGCTTATCAAACAAGAAAATAAAATGAAACTAGACTATCTATCGAATAACCTAGGAAACACTCTTTAAGTTTAATCATACAATTACCTTAAAAACGAGAAAAATAGAACGATCTAAGCAATAATCACACAAGCTCAAACTATTTAACCTAGGTTATGTTATCCCTAATTATTTAATACCTTTAGTTGCCACATACAACTTTAAGCACTACTTTTACGTACTACATTCAAATTCTAGCAATATGTTTTTCATGAAAAATGATTCAATAGAGCATAAAAATCATTCTCACACAATACCCAATAAATACATACAAGATAACTTAATCAACTAGAAAAGAGAGTAAGAATAATAAACATAATGAAAAATATGCTTAACCGAGTTCATCGGTGTTGATGTCACCTTTAAATCAGTGTCGGGAAGCTATCCCTCCATAGGTTTTCTCACGGTGGAGAGCTTGCCTCCCTTTTCATGCTCTCCTAAAGCTCCTGAAGTTTTCCCTAGCTGAAGCACACCAAAACTTTCATCCAAACCTCCCTATCACATGCCTCGGTTTATATTAAAGATGTAGGGTTAAATAGGGTAAGGTTTCCCTCTCACACCCGTGAGTTATCCCTCACAAGTGTGAGAGCACCTATATAGGCATGAGAAATAACTAATACATATGCAACCGTGAGTAATGCTCTAGCCCTCCATTCTTTCATGCATTATTTACTCCAAATATAGTAGTCCACCAAGATCTTTTAGTAGCTGACAGCTATTCAAGCATTGTCACATTTTATCTTGCTAAAGAATTACTCCAACCAACACTCCAAGTAGCTCCTCCACTCACTTTTTTTCTTCAGCCTCCCATTATTTGCTTTAGCCCTCTACTCACGTCACATACGACATGTTCTTTGTACCTTAAATTCTAAATGGAATGGCAGTTGGTCACCTTGTATGGGCATGAGAGTGTATCACACCTATATAGTCCCATGCACAGCAGTGAATGATGGCTATGTAGTAATTCCGTCATGGCTATGTGAACTCTTCAAAATTTTCTTCATTTTCTTATCTTCTTTTTGTATTATTCTTGCTATAATCTTCTTTTTCTTGCTCTATGAAGACAAGTGAGTGTGATTCTTTGAAAAATGACCCAAATATTATAGCACCCCCACTCGTCAGACACGTACTAGACATCTTAGGTTATGTCCGAGTGCATACCCTGCAATGGTGGCATCCTAGAATAGTCAATCAATCAAAATCAATACAGAAATGTCTTTTCTTTTAAAATAATGCATGCATGTTGCAAAAAATCAATAAATAAATTGAGCCCACTTTTATTCATAAACATTTTCAAACACAATGCCACAACCATTACAATACGAAATCATTTACATACATATTGCAAAATACTTGTGAATATATATTTTGATACAAAAATAAGGAAATACTAATGCAGACGCGAACTGATTCCTACCTCTATCTCTTACTTAGGTGCAGTGGCTATACTCTTGTTAGCCTAACGGGGTAACTCTTCTAAGCCTAAAAAAATATTGTAAAATTTGGGTGAGTTTTGCGAACTCAATGAGTGACCATCCTCGATGGCTCACTCAATCATATAACACATACAGTTCACATTTTTCACATAATTTACATCACTTCATTTAACATATAGGATCACATTCAGGGTAGTCAAATTGATCATTTCAATAGTTTAAAATACACATATCACTTATAATGCAATGCGCATGAGACTTACTCTCATTTATTACTTTGTTGTTATCGAGTGCCTATAACTGTCCCATATTCATTGTGGATACCGGGCTCATTGATAACTGTCCCGTATCCGTTAGGGATACCAGGCTCAAATTTACATAGTGAGTCTTTGGCTCTTATGCAAATTCTGAGCTTTAAGCTTTTTTTCACATTCTGAGCTTTAAGCTCTTTGTGGTGGCTACTCCGGTCATAACTTCCTTTATAATTCATGCATTCATGTAATGGAATGCATCATATTCATATAATTTTAGTCTATCACATGTTTTCGGATTCACATTCAATTTCATATTCATGATCAGACCGTGGTCCGGCATTCAACATAAATGTTGAGAAACACTTTTTCAATGATATGCATATTCACATGTTTCTTCGAAACTAAGTCCGACATTTAACAATCAAATTAAATATCAAATAGTTCATCAAATTCACATACAAGGAGCACTTCAATATTCTCACATTTATCAAACTCCTTGGACATTCAATGTCTGAAAATCAAAACAATCATATTCACATTAAAAAATCAATCAATACATAGTACAAACAGAACAATCAGTAAGTAAGACCATCTAAGTCAACTCACAGTACGCTCCAAATTAGCATTAGCTTCCATGATCTGGAAACGTCTAAATGCGGACGTTTATCCTGCACATCCAAATTACACGATACACACATTGCACACACTAACATTAATAACTTGGCATAATTATAAGTATTCATTTAGGAACAAATGTGTATTCGGAATAAGTACAATGCATGCTTAATGACAACCCCGGGTATACTATCAAATTCGCATTCACTTTTATTTAATACCCATTACTCATTTCCTTTTGAATCACAACTACAATCATAAGAATCTCTTCATTTCCATTATACGCATTTTTTATGCTATAATATTAACAATTCATTTACTAATATTATTCTAACATTATATAATCACACAATATTTAAACTCTCATTCTTTCTTATAAACTATCCAAATTTCCAAACCCTCAGGTCTATTTTCCATAAACATTATGATAAGGAAAATGAAATAATTTGGCAACAATTTCTACTAGAAAAATGTTCCCCATTGTCGTAAGTTTCTAATGACATCAAGGTCACTCAATTTGGTTCAGTATTCGAAATGTTATACTCCAAAGTTTTTGGATTGTTCATAAACTAAATCAGTATCCTATACTAAACTTTAATTCAAAATCTGGAATTCTAGAGACTGAATTAAAATTCAATCTCTTCATACCATTTGTATCCCTATGTCTCTAGTTTACTACAATTAAAAATCATTCCACTCAGATAACTGTAGAACAAGATATTGTCAAAATACTGAATCCTATTCAATGAAATCTTTCTGGTTATCGTACTCTAACAAAGTCAACATTTTCATCTTAAATTCATCAATCAATCCGTTTCAGATGGCTATAAATTTTTTTTGATGGAAATGAAGAAAAATGTCTTATGAGTCTATTGGTTTAAGTCCCATGTCATTTGGATATCTAGAGAAGAAGGTATAGGTAAAAGAGGGAAGGATGTTTGGAGTGCAAAAAGCTCTCGGGGGCACGATTGTGCACTTTCGAGTTGTTTAACCCAAAAAAAATTAAGTCACGGCCATGCAGCATCAGTGCATGGCCGTGCATTTCAAAATAACCAAGTCACAGGCGTGCAACCATAACGCACACCTGTTTGCACCAATAAACAAGTCACGGTCGTGCAACCTTAACGCATGGCCGTGCACACCCAACCTCTAGAACCAATTTCCAGATTTTTTCCTCATCATTTCCGTCCCAATTTATCACTCAATCTCTCCTAAATGATTTCAGATAGATAAGATTATGTGGAGATGTAGATCAATGTGTTACGAGTCTTTTGGTTCATATCCCAATCATTTAGAGGTCAGGTGAAGAAGATATGGCCAAAAGATTCAACACCAAATATCAAAAACCAGAAAATCATTCACGCACCTCTTCATTTTTCTGCATTTTGTTCATCATCTTCTTTTTTTTTCTTTCACTCTAACATTTCTAAATTCTATCTATTGCATTATCGACTTTCATTCAACCCAAAACTTTCAAAAACAAACCAAAAACCAAGAATCAACACTAAATATCAAAAACATCACATATTCATGCATCTTCTTCACTTTCATTTTTCTGCATTTTTATTTTCTGCATTCTCTTCAATTTCTTCCTCTAACTAACATTTAAACTATTCTTTCTCATTTCCAAACATCACCATATACCTATACTTACCTCTAAATTTATTTTTTCTCCTCTGTATTACCACCCAGAAATTTGCGTGAACAACAGTGAAGACCAATATACATGTATTTCAATAGTAACAAAAACAAATCATACATCTTTCATGTCTCCAAAAATTTCTGCACTCTTTTTATTCATATTTTCATCGATCTTTCACTCTCAAAGATCATTTTAACACTATCCTATGACATTTTGATCATTAAATCTGTAAAATCAACATATGTGGTATACCTTGGTTTTTCACTCACGTTTCAGTATATGTACATTTTCATTTGATAACATCAACGGCTAACTAACATGATGCATGTTTCATCTTATGCAACAATAAAGAACCATACAATGCTTACTTGTTTAAAGCTCTAAAACCTTCAAAATCACTTGAACTCTAGCTTTCCAATATCACAAGATCATCCAAATTCCAAGATTATAGGGTTATGGTAAAAGAAAGAGACAACAAAATGGGAGTAGCAATAGATAGAGGAAAGCAAAGTGTAACTTTGGTGAAGGTTTTGTGAAACAAGATTCGAAGAAGAAGAAGAAGAAGAAGAAGCTTCAAGAAGAAAGCCACTAAGAAGATATTTTAAGACAAGACAAAACAGTGTCTTTGTCTTTCAAAGTTAAAAGGAACGTGAGCTTAAGATTTGGACACATGTCCAATTCCTAGGACTTTAACTAGTTTCTCAACTAACTAGTTCTTACTAAACTAGTTCCACAACTCCTATCTTTTTATTCTAATTATCACTAAAATTTTCTTAATAAAATCTTCTCATAATTTTAAAGTCATCTCTAAATTTTCAAAGGCATTTTCTTAATAATTTCTAAAATCATTTTAAACAATTCTCTAATATCATTTGTTTCTTATTTCTATTTCCAAGTCTAATAATATTCAACATTTTCAAAATTTATTTATACAATTTACCAAAAATTTTAAATCAATAATTTGTATTCTCCAATTGAAATTTCAATGCGAATAAATCACAATTCTCCATAATATCGCATTAATAAATCAATTATACCCGGAATGTCAATGGATGCATGTATAGTCATTTTAATGTGTGCAAAAGTTCAAATTCACGTGCGTGTATGCTAACATTATGCATGAGCATGAGATGCATTTTTCTTAATCCCTCATTGAGATCTCACATGTACCGTATTTTTGGGTTCTAAGTCCAAATATGGGAACAGGATATTACATGTGGCCAACGATCGTGGCCTACATCAGACAAACTTGCAGACACTAAAAATATTAAGTTTCAAAGGATTTTTTGGGCCTTGAAAAAAGCATAGGGATGTTCAAAAGTTAAAGGATATTTAAAGAACAAGACAAAGAGACAGAAAGAGCTTTTGCATCAGCTACTTTTAAGAAGCCCTAGAGAGAACTTATCGAGAGATTGAGAAAGAGAAGAATGAAGAGAGAAGTGGAGAAGAAGCTAACTCGATGTATTTCCCATATTAGGAGTTTACTTACGTCGCTGCCTCCCATCATTCGTTCAGATAATATTTCCTATCTATTTTCTATTTTATTATTATATAGAATTGGGAATACTAGTTTGACGATAGGGTTTTTGAATGTTGAGATGTTCTAAATTCACCTTCGGATTTTTATCTTTGAATTAATAAAATCTAAATGTTTATATGTTTATTAGATTTGTTGTGGTTTAATTTTGCAAGTGCATAGTTTGATAATAAATTGAGAGGGTGAATCGATTGAAAAATAATTAAATTTGGCTAACGAGAACTTGATGATTTAATATAATAGAA
>JANZXP010105121.1:0-19326 GCA_027576715.1 Erythroxylum flavicans
ACTTAATAATTAAACTCCGATTAAAAAAATGATTTAACCATAAGATCACCAAATTCATTCAATTCATGCTTACTAAACAAAATTCGGGGTCTAATATTGTGAATTGAGAGATTGCAATCTCTATAATTTAATAAGGGTTTATAATTTAGGGTTAATGGTTATAACTCGAGAGAGAGTCATCAACCTTAAAATAGTCTAGAACCAACAATTCGATAATTCATAATCAGTTAGATTAGCATAAACATAGGTAAAATTTCCTTTCTCTCAACTGGTAATTTCTTTCAGCTGATTCTTGGGCTTGTTGGAATTGCTTAATAATTCGTATATTCATGTTTGATTCTTAATTTTATTGATTGAATTAAGTTCTCATATTAGTTTCGTGCAATTTGAATTTTTGTTATTATTTCCAGCCTTAGATTTTAGGATTAGATTAACTCCCTCCTTGTGGGATCGACACCTTTAGTACTACGCTAACAAACTGTGTATTGATTTCATAACTAGTTTACTAATTTTACGCTCAAAATTGCAAGTATACAAGGTGTAATGATCGATGTGATTTGCATCATGTTTTAGAGTTTAATTTGTTATGTATTAAGTGTTAATTTGAGTGTTTAGAATGTGTTTAGGTTAGAATTGTGTTAGTTTATGTGTTTAAATGTTTTTATAGGTTAGTATAAGTCTTTGACCTTAAATGTTATGTTTTTGAGGTACCTTGATGTGTTTGTTAGTGTTTCAGGGCCAACAAAAAAGATTAGAGAAGTAACCATGGCCTACAATCGTGGCATAATCAGCCATGATTATGACAAAAACTGTGAGACTCAGCCACGATCATGATAGAAAGACTCTGCCCTAGCCCACGATCATGAAAAAAGGTTTGATGCTAGCCACAATCATGGCAGGCAGGGCATGATAGACATGTAAATAAGAGAAAAATTCATGTTTCTGGAGATTTTTGGGATCATTTCGACCCTGAAAAAACCCTAGGGCTACCAAGGTATTTAAAGAACATTAAGAACACAAGATAGAGCTTTTGCATCAAGCACAATCCCAAACCTTAGAGAGCTTTATCGAGAGATTTGAGAAAGGAAACGAAGGAATAGAGCCATGGAGACGAAGCCTACGCAAAGTACTTCCCAAAACAGAAGGTTTCCCATCATTGCTACCTCCGTCATTCCATTTCGAGTCTATTTCTAGTTTTATTTCGTTCTTTATGATTGTATAGAATTTGAGACAGCGATAGATGATAGATTTGTTGGATGTTAATGATTTATGTAAACTCACCTTTGGGATACTTTGTCTTTGATATTAATGAAAGTTGATTTACTGCATTTTTATTGGATTATTTGTGATTTAATCTATGGACTTCATAATTTGGTAACGAACTGAGAGGGTGAACTGAGTGAAAATCATTAAATTGCGCTAATAAGAGTTAGGTAGTTTAATAGATCAAGAATTGAATCAAACTGGTAATTTTGTGTAACGAGAGATCTTGCATAGGTTTTCGATAGTTTATTAGATAACTTAAGATCTAATTTAGGTTTTCGGATAAATTGTGAATCGAGAGGTTGCAATTTCTCATAATCTGATTAGGGTTAATGATTATAACTCAAGAGAGAGTAATCAACCCTAGGATCGTCTAAAATCGGTAATCTAACAATTTCATAATCAATTAGGTTTTCATTAAGGTCAAATGAAAATCTCGTTTCTCGCAATTGGTAGTTTTTAAGTTGTTTTGTGATTTGTTGTTACAATTGCTATATTGTTTATATTTCCCGTATTTAATTATTAGAATTAATTACGCGATTGAATAATTTCTTGTTTAGTTTTGTTTATTTTGAATTATTGTGAATTGAGTTAAGCCTTAGATTTTAGGATTAGATTAACCTCCTCGAGCGATTAAAACCTTAGATACTATGTAAAAGACCCGTGCATTTGTAGAATATTGAGTTTCAAAAATATTAAAACTTTGTCATATTTGGAGCCTATGATTAAGTTTTTGGCGTCATTGCTAGGGCGGCAATTAATTTAGTTCTAAAGTTTAAAACGTTTAGTTTAGTTTTTAATTTTTAATTCTCATGCTTTCATTTGATTTAAAAAATCTTGCTATTGCATGAACCCAAGAGTCACGAGAGGTTCGAGTAGTGCAGCTGAAACTTTATACTTAGATACTCGACTAGAATGAACCCTTAGGAAAGCTCGGTGAGAAAAGGAAGAAGAGATCGAGAAATCAACAATGGCTGAGGAATTTCAGCAGAACATGGACCACGGAGCGAACCAAGGATGTCAATAGCGGACCCTTATAGACTTCATGAGGCTAGGGTTCAATGTGACAAATCAAGGAGTAGCTAGGCCACGGGTTCAAGCAGCTTCCTTCGAGATTAAACCAGCACTTTTAAATATGCTTCAGCAGAATGTGCAATTTTATGGATTAGCTAACAAGGATCCAAATGCACACATCGTAAACTTCCTCAAAATTTGTGATACTTTTTGGTATCATCAGTTGTCGAAAGATGTAGTAAGAATTCGACTATTCCCTTTTACCCTTAGAGATGGAGCGAAGGCTTGGTACCATTCCTTTAGCCTAGTCAACATCACGACATGGGATTAGCTAGTTTATGCCTTCTTGGATAAGTATTTCCTATTAACCAAGACCACGAAGATCATCAAGGAAATCACCAATTTCTAACAAGGTGACAGGGAATCAATTTACGAAGTATGGGAGAGTTATAAGGATTTGCAACAGAAGTGCCCACACCACAACCTACCCAAAGAATTCCAATTGCAAACATTTTATAGTGGAGTAAACCCACTGATGAGAGGCATGATCGATGTAGCTTCAGGAGGATCACTAATGCGGAAGACAATTGATGAAGTAGAAGAGTTCATAGAGGAGATGGTGATCAATTGTGGACGAACGAGCGGGTAGGCAACCTGCTACCTTTATAGACTCAAAAGGAGTTATAGCGGTCGATCAGATGATAGAAATGCAACAGAAGATTGATAACCTGACGAGACAAGTCAACAACATGAAAGCTTTGTCTTCAGCCTAAGTGAAAGCTGTACAACTGAACTGTGAGCTCCATGGACAATTATACCATGATACCATGGACTACTACTTGATGAAGGAAGACAATCTGGAGTAAGTAAATTATATGGGGGTGCAATATGGATGAGGAGGGGGCAATAATCCCTACTCCAACACATACAACCTAGGGTGGAAAAATAACCCTAGCTTCTCCGGGATAAACAATGCTGGAGGATAGATTAGGCCAGAAGGACAATCGGGCTTCCAATAAGATAAACTAAGCTCGATGAAATCTAAGCTGGACAAGATTTAGGATAAAATTAGAGGCATGGAGGATGCACATTAGAGGCTCAAAAGCAAATTCAAACAAGTAATGAAGAACCATGCCTCATCAATACATAATCTAGAAGTCTAGGTATGCCAACTAGTGGACGTAATGTCTACTTGGAATATAAGAATCCTTCCAAGCAATACCGAGTCTAATATGAAAGAACAGATCATGGTTATCGGCCAAACCTAGGATAAGGAACCTGAATAGGTGAAGGAAGAAGGACATAAAGGAGAAGGTCTAGTAATTAAGGAATTCCTTCCAAGTGAGCCCGTAAGTGAGCTAATTAAGGAAACTTGACCTAGAATCCCATACCCTATCTTTGCTCAGCAGAAGCCAATTGCAAGTGGGGCAGTGAGGAATTTGTAGGAGATTGAATCAAACAAGATCGAGGAAGTGACAGGACAACTATAAATGAAGCTCACATTAAAGGAATCTATCAAGAAGAAGGTTAATGAGCAATTATTAGAAGAACACCCCAACATCACACAAAAGAAGGAGGATCTAGGGGATTTTTATATTCCTTACAGTATCAATGGAGTCATTATAAACAGAGCATTTAAGGATTTAGGAGTGAGTATCAACATGATGCCCTACACCTTTAGTCAAAAGTTAGGGTTGAGAGAGTTAGTACCTACAAAGATGTTGGTAAAGACGGTCACAGAACAGTACATTAACCGAAGGGGATTATTAAAGATGTGCATATACAAGTTAATAAATCCACCTTTCCTATAACTTTTATATATTGGTCATTAAAGAAGATGTGGAGACCCCTATGGTTCTTGGTCGTTTGTTCCTAGCAACTGCTCGTTCAATTATTGACGTTGATGGGGTGAACTAAATCTGAGGGTAGGAAAAGAGCAAATAACCTTCCAAGTGTCAAGGAAAGACTACAGTTCACTGTTACCTCCAATGAATATCAAGGAACCCAAACCTTGAGAAGAATGGGAAGATATCGAAGACCCTAGGAATGCTTTCAGAAAGAACAGTTCACGTAGAAGAAGGAGAGGAAAGGAGAATCGTAAGGAAGGTGGAAACCGTAGCATGGTAGCTCAGGTACAAATTGTGACATTACTGATGGAACTACCATTGCAACCTTCATTCGAACCATCGTGAGCTAAAAAGGGCATCGAGCTACCAATGTTAAAAGAAGTGCTACATGGGAGGCAACTCATGGTAAATTAGTTCCTTGGATTATTTTTGTTAGAAAATTTGAATTCTATAGTTAGGATTATTTCTTTTTGCATAAAATCAAGAAGGAATAAGATTGCGGGATAAAGTGGATGATTGATCAAGCAAGTAAAAGAGAAATAAAAGGGCCACAAAAGAATTAAGAAGTGAATTTGAAAAGAATGTGGAAAGAGCAAAAGAAGAAAAATAAAGAAGTGGTGGAAAACTGCTAGGCTACGATCATGGCCTACGACTGGGTAGGAAGGGAGCACGCGTTTTTTAAAGAAAATTTTTACCATTTTACCCTCTAACCACCTTTATATTCATTTATAACTTTACTTTTTCATTCACTTTCACTTTTACTTTATCTCTCTAGAATTGAAACCTACAAAAGCTCTCACATCTCTTTACAAATTTTCAAACCTCTAAATTTCTTCCAAATTTTACCTAATTTATAAGAAATATGACGCACATTAAGCAATCAGCCAGATGGAAGCAATCAGGACAAAATCAAGTTATGGGACGTGGGAGAAGAAATAGAGCAGCAGACTTCGAAGCGCCTCTCCAATCTATAAAGAGGAAGAATGTACTCATTTCTAATCTCTAAATGCTATACAAATATTAGTTTTGAAATATTTTGATTTTGAAATGCTTGATAGGTTAAAATTGCATGAAAGGATAGAAAACTTAGCTTAACGAATACAGTGGGCCCAAGTTATACATTTCTAATTCCCTGTTTATCAAGAGCTCACTTTGGAATTTTTCACGTCATTGTCCTATAACCCTAGGAACCCTAAGGAAATGTGGTTTAGGCTGAGAGGAAGAGCTTATGAACTGAACGTAGAAATCATATGCGATATGTATGAGTTCCCTTAATCCTCCATCATCGATCAGTATGATGATTTTGATCCTTCTCGATATTGGAATGAACTCACTTGAATAGAACAATTTCATGCCAAGAATGCTCACAGCAACATAATAAGGTCCCACAAGCACTTTTTGCTGCACAAATTCATGTGTCAGTTGGCTTTTGATAAGTTAGAAATCAACAAGTGTTCCATAAAGGAATTTTTTGTGTTGTGGTGCATGGACCACAGAATTCCAATGTGCACATCCACACTTATGGTAAATGCTATTGTTGCGACTCCGCGCAAGAGGAGCAATAATTTAGGAATGGGGTACCTAGTGTCTACCATTGTTGAATTTTATGGCATAGACTGTAGTGGGTTAACTGTTTATCTCCCTGATTTTCTAAACCATTACCATTTATGGCAGGCTAAAATCCTTAAGTCCCATAACATGGAACTTCAGGATATTAGCCAAAAGACACATGTTAAGATTAGAGCCAATCCGGCAAGCTCTAGTTTAGTGTCACCTCAGCAGGCAGAAGAGGACGCATCCAATGAAGAGTCCAAGGAAGAGGAAGAAGAAGACCAAGGCTGGAAGAAAGTCTTAGAGGCAATCTTCGCAAACAACAAGACAGTTACTAATATCCTTGCGAAGCACATCAGAATGATGAAGGAAATGGCCCGAACACAATGATGCTAGATCTAAGATATCTATCGAATCCATCAGTATATTGAGTCTCAAGGCATTCAATTGCCACCTCCGACATCATCCCCGCCTCCATCTCCATGAGATTTTTTTCCAACCCATTTACCTTTTTCAAATTAGTTTTTATTTTATTTTATTTTTATTTTATTTATATTTACTTTAATTTATGATTCTTCCTTTCTTTTATGTGCTAGTTTGTTCTCTTCTCACATTGAGGGCAATGTGTTGTTCAAGTGTTGGGAGGGTTATGTGTTTTGCTCTATATATGATTTTGCATATGGGACGATAGTGTTAGATTGCAATTTGTGAATTGTTTGAATGCGTCAATGGCTTAGATGGATTGAAATTGATTTAATTTTGAACATAGTCTATTAGGTTGTGAATAATCATTAGCTTGCAAAATTAGTGACTTGGGGTTTGGATAAATATATAGTTTAATTAGGATTCAGGGTAAATTTATCACTCTCTAAATTACCAAATTATAATTTAAGGCCTTTCAACTTAAGTAGCTTTACTAGTATTTTTCATAGAAACGAGTAGCTAAAACAATAAGGTAGGCAATAAAAAATGTCTGCTAAATAAATTACTATTCCATTGGCCTTTGGGTTATGAATAGAGCTAGTAGCCAGTTGAGAACGTGATATAGCCGAGTTACCAAATCGACACGCATCATAAATGTGTGCCTCCGCATCAAAAAGCTATAATGACGTTCCAACAAGAAGCTTAATAAAAACATGACTTAGTCGAGTATCAGAATCGACATTCATTACCGTTGTTTGCCTCCGTATAAAAGGTCTAGATTTTTGTTTAAAAAAAGTATGCTCTTAATAAAACCCTACTGGTCTTGAAACAAGCTTGATTTTTTATGAAAATATACTTAGGAATAGTTACAGAGTTTGAAGGACCAAAGAATTATTAATGTGTGTGTGCAATTGAAAAGGGTAAATAAATTAACACTTGGATCTTGATTAGTTTCTATATTTGATTCAAAGACCTAGACATAGATTTTGCATGTTAATGATCAGATATAACTTGAATGATAATGCTTAAGATTAAATTTATTTTATGAAGTTGAAGCCATTGCCTCATTATTGCATTGTGTGTTGTGTGTTTATTATGTGTCTGTTGTTTTGTTTGCTTGAGGACCAGTAAACGTTTAAGTGTGGGGATGTTCATAGGTGTGATTTGGATCATGTTTTAGGGTTTAATTTGTTATGTATTAAGTGTTAACTTAAGTGTTTAGAATATGTTTAGGTTATAATTGTTTTGGTTTATGTGTTTAAGTATTTTTATGGGTTAGTATAAGTCTTTGAGCTTAAATGTTATATTTTTGAGGTACCTTGATGTGTTTGTTAGTGTTTCAAGGCCAACAAAGAAGAACAAAGAAGTTTTTTAGACTTTGAAGTCGAAACCACGACCACGATCATGGCCAATCAGAAACATGTGAGACAGCCCATGATTTTAGCCAAAGGAATATGATCCTGACATAAAGACTATGCCCCAGCCTCGTGATAGAAAGGTTTGATGCTAGCTACGATCGTGGCCTGCATCGGGCAAATGCGTAAATAAGAAAAAAAGTCACGTTTTGAGGGATTTTTTAGACCGTTTTGACCCTAAAAAAACCCTAAGGCTACCAAGGTATTTAAAGAATATGAAGAACAGAAGATATAGCTTTTGCATCAGCCACAATCCCAAACCCTAAAGAGCTTTATCGAGAGGTTTGAGGAAGGAAACGAAGGAAGAGAGATGTAAAGACAAAGCCTACACGAAGTACTTCCTAGAACAGGAGGTTTCCCATTGTTGCTACCTCTGTCATTCCATTCGGAGTCTATTTTTGGTTTTATTTCACTCTTTGTGATTGTATAGAATTTAAGGGGGCTATAAATGATAGATTCGTTAAATGTTGAAGATTTGTCTAAACTCACCTTCGGGATATTTTTTCTTTGATATAAACGAAAGTTGATTTATTGCATTTTTATTGGATTATTTGCAATTTAATTTCCGCACTTCATAATTCGATAACAAACTGAGAGGGTGAATTAAGTGAAAATCATTAAATTGCTCTAATGAGAGTTAGGTAGTTTAATAGATCAAGAATTGAATCAAACTGATAAATTTATGTAACAAGACATCTTACATAAGTTTTCAATAGTTTATTGGACAACGTAAGATCTAATTTAGGTTTTAAGATAAATTGTGAATTGGGAGGTTGCAATTTCTCACAATCTGATTAGGGTTAATATTTAGGGTTATTAGTTATAACTCGAGAAAGAGTAATCAACCCTAGGACTGTCTAAAACTAGTAATCCAACTATTTCATAATAAATTATGTTTTCATTAAGGTCGGATTAAAATCCCCATTCTCTTAATTGGTAGTTTTGAGGTTGTTTTGTGATTTGGTGTTGCAATTGCTATATTTTTTATATTTCTAGAATTTGATTATTAGAATTAATTGCGTGATTGAATAATTTCTTGTTTAGTTTTGTTTATTTTGAATTATTATGAATTGAGTTTAGCCTTAGATTTTAGGATTAGATTAACCTCTTCATGGGATCGAGTACTAATCGAACAACCCGTATGCTTACAAAATATCGAGGTTTAAAAATATTAAAACTTTGTCATATTGGAATCTATGATCATAACTTGTAGTAAAGAATAGATATTGATCCATTAGAGATTGTGTTTGGACACTACTTAATTCAAGATGCTTTGTTTTAGAACTAATTTTAATAAATATAAACTGAAAATTAAACTAAATCAAACAACTAACAATGAATAAATGATAAAGAAAAAGTGCAATTAATTGTCCCTATCTTATCTCCATCCTACCTTCTTAATTGAATTGTGCCTCACCAAAGATTTCATAATGTATTAAATACCCTCTCTTAAGGTGTAATTAATTGTCCCTAGCCAAATTAAATGGAAATGATTAAGCAATCTCTCATCCTACAGAATTAGTCGACCAGTTCAACTAGTTATGAAGTTATCCTATGGGTAATCGACAAATTAGCCAAGATCTCTCTCTAACTAATCAATTAACTTGATGAATGTAGGTATATAGAGTGCTAATTCTCATTTTACAGCCCTACACCATTAACCCAACTCAATTTCTTAATATATTGCAAGTATAAGCTCAACATTCATCAAAAGCATCATTCCTTCAAATCAACAAAGTAGGAGTTCAATAAGTAGTTTAAAAGAAATCTATACAAATAACTCAGCCACTCATAATGTCATTAACATCCCCAACAACTAGAAAATCCATAATAAAGATGATAGAAGAGAAAAATGAAATAAGAACTAGCTAAAGCAAGCTCCTCATTTTCTTTGCCCAAATCTAGAAAATCTGGAGTGTCCTTTTAGTGCACAATCTTGGGAATCAGCATGAATCCCATGATCGTGGTTCTTGTCTTACAACTCCTCCACTTCTCTTCTCCTCTATTAGTCCCTAGCTTAATCACAATGGTGTCCACCGTCCATTCCTACATCAAAATGATCAATTCTTACCTAAATCAACATCAAACATAAAAGAACAACCATAAAGATAAAACTAAACAAAAACATACAAAATAAGTCCTAAAACACAATAATAATAACCTATTATGCAAGAAACACATGTCAAATACTTAGAAAAACACACACTAATACACAACTATCACCGTATGCTTGTAGATTATCAATGGTTAATAATTAAAACTTACACATAGCCAAGACCAATCAAGTTTTTGACACCGTTCTCAGGGAGACAATTAGTTTAGTTCTTTAGTCTGAGGCTTTTTCACCATCTTTTGAAAAACAAGATCGGGTATAAAGTAGATGACACATTAACTTGGATATCACTAGACAACCATGGGGAATCTCAAAAGTTGAATGCTAAGAAGAGATAAAAAGAACAATTATAGAGGATATATATTATAGGGAGCAAAGGACTCTTGCGAATTTCAATAAGCCAAGATTTAGTTGGGGAAATCATCAACCTTATATGAACCCATACACTTCAAGGTGGTAGAACTACCCAAATTTCTATTAGTCTAACAATGCAAGTATTTACATAGGACATCAAGACCTATTTGAATTTCAAAAAGATGAGTCTAATTCATGGGATTCCAAATTAAAAAATATCATGGATAAGCTAACAGACATGGAAGAGAACCGGAAGAGACTGGATGAGCAATTTGATCAAGTAACAGAAAATCATGCCACTTCTATTCACAACCTAGAGATTCAAGTAAGATAGTTTTCTCATGAATTTTGTAAGAGAAGTTTGGAAGATTCTTTGAGCAATATGGAATTATATCAACGAGAGCAATATGAGGCTATCACACTTAGAAATGGGGAAAAACAAAAAGAACCACTGAAAGACCATGCTGAACCGTATCTTGTAAAAGACCAAAAGATGAGGAAAGAGGATGAAGAAAGGAAGATAACTCTCCCTATTATTCCTAAGATCTTGGTATACCACGCTTGAACATCAAAAACACTTGGATAGGTGTCCATGAAGAGAAACTCATCATGACGATTAGTGATGATCAAGTGACATTCATCACAAGTATGTATTAAAGAATCTAGAGGAGGGCAACGCATTTAGAAAAAATGATGTGTTTGAATCTTTAAGGAACGAGAGGACAAAGAACAGTTGTCAATGGACATCAAGTTTGAAGAAGCTATGGAAGCCTCTGTTTAAGAAGCTAAAGAAGAAGAGGAGATGAAGGTGAATGAGGAAGAACCAAGAAGAGAACAACTCACCCTCTTATGGGGAAAATTGTTGGATTCCATGGAAGATTCAGGGAGTTTTGTTATTCCTCGTTTTGTTAATAGTTCACTCAAAAAAAGGACATTATTGAGCTTAAGTGATTTTCATAATATTATCAATATTGTCCTTCTGATTACTTTGCAATTTATAGCTTACTTATAGGCTACAAAATTGATGTTGAACAAAAAAGGTGGAAGCAAGCCACTTATAATTGATTCTGACTGAGTTTCCAAGGATAGAGGGTTGAGCTACTGACGTAAAAGAAGTGTTGCATGGGAGGTAACCCATGGATTGTTAATTCTATGTTATTTCCTTTGATTTTTAGATAGTTTGAATTATATAGTTAGGTTATTTCATTTCCAAATAAGGTAAAGAAAGCATAGAACTTCGACATAAGTTAGATGATCGAGGAAGTAAGCAAAAAAAAGAGGTGAAAGAGCTACAAAGAGTTAGGAAGTGACCTTGAGAATGTATAGAATGACTAAAGAAGAAAAAAATTGGTGAAAATAAAAAATAGGTGAAAAAATTGTTGGCCACGATTGTGGCCTACGGCAGGGTAAAATTGTCCACATGATTTTCAGCTAAAATTTTTGCCGTTTACCCTTCCTTCACCTATATATTCATGTCATACTTCATTTTCTAACTTACTACTAAGTTTAAAACCTCCAAGCACTCTCACATCTCTCAAACCAACTTCCAAAATCTCTACTTTATTCTAACTTCCACTTACTTGTTGACTGCAAGTTTACATATGATAAGTTTTAATATTTATAATCTTGATAATACTACAAGCGCACGGGTTCTTCACGTAGTACCTAAGGTGACAATCCCATGAGGAGGAGTAATATAATCCTAAAATCTAAGGCTTGACTTAAATTCGCAATAAATAGAAATAAAAAACTAATGTAGAAAATTAATCAATCATGAAATCAATCACAAGAATTAAATTCAGAAATTATGGACAAAATAATAATTTTGCATAACCCAATCAAGAATCAACATAAGAACTACCAATTGAGAGAAAAGGGGCTATAATCTGACTTTAATGAAAATCTAATTGATTATAATGACGGACCTAGTGTGGATTACCCTCTTTCGAGTTGTAATCTTTAACCCTAATTTATAATCCCTAATTTAAATTATGGAATTGTAATCTCTCGATTTCCAGTTAACCTAGAACCTAAATCAATTATGAAATTGTCTAATAACCTACCAAAAACCTATGCTCGATCTCTCTTTACACGATTTTACTGGTTTGATTCAATTCTTATCTATCAAACTACCTAACTCTTATTCGCCAAATTTGATGATATTCACTCGGTTCACCCTCTCAGTTTATTACTAAATTATTAAGAACAGAACATGAATCACGAATAACTCAGTAAAAACATAATAAATCAACTTTTATTAATATCAAAGATTAAAAAATCCTGAAGGTGAGTTTAGACAATATCAACATTCAACAACACCTATTTTCAACGACTATCCCAATTCATACATCAATAAATTTCAAATAAAATTAGAAAATACTATTGGAATGGATTAGTGGAGGCAGCGACGGCAAGAAACCACTTGTTCTAGGAAGTACTTCGTGTCAAGCTTCTTCTTTGTGTCTCTCTTCCTTCGTCTCCTTCCTTAGATCTCTTGATAAGCTCTCTAGGGATTCAGAGTTGGCTGATGCAAAAAGGCTGCTCTTATTATTATTTAATGTTCTATTTATACCTTGGAAGTCCTAAGGTTGATTCGAGGTTGAAACTGTCTAAAAACTCCCTCAAAACTTGACGTTTTCAACTATTTTTGTGTCTACCTGATGCAGGCCACGATCGTGGCCCTACCTACCACGATCGTGGCCAGTGCCTAACCCTCTCTGTCATGATCATGACCAAAGTGTCATGATCGTGGCATCATTCTGGCTTCTCTGTCACGATCGTGACCAATCGTGGCCTATTATGCCATGACTGTAGGCCGTAGTTTTGGCCTGAAACTCTTCGAAACTTCTCTGTTGTTTGCCAATTACCCTGAAGCACTAACAAACACTTCAAGATACCTCAAAAACATAGCATTTAAGCTCAAAGACTCGTATTAACCCATAAAAACACTTAAACACTTAAACTAAAACAATTAAGATAACACTTAAATTAACAGTAAATATCTAACAAATTGAACCTTAAAATATAATACAAACCACAACTATCACTTACAATCCAAAATGCCATCAATTAAGTAGTCAGCGAGGTGCAACCAATCATCGGGACAAAATCAAGTCTTGAGCTAAGGGCGAAAGAATAAGGTGGTGAATTTTGGAGCTTCGTTTCCAATCCCTTAATGTTAAACAAATAATTTCCTAAAATATTTTGATTTTGATATGCTTAATAGGCTAGAATTGCGAGAGAGGGTAGAGAATCTAGCAGAAAGCTTTTAGTAGGCCAAGTTTATACACTTCAAATATCCTATCTACTAAGAGCTCACTCTTTAATTGTTCACTTCCCTCTATTTCGGATTTAGTAACCCTAAAGAAATGTGGTTTAGGTTACGGGGATGAACTTATGAGATAAACATTGAAATCATGTGTGATATTTGCAGGTTCCCTGAATCTTCCATTATCAATCAGCACAATGATTTTCCTGTTTCTCGCTTTTGGAATGAGCCCGCTGGGTTAGAGCGATTCGATGCTAGACATGCCCATAACAATATTATATGACCCACGAGCACTTGTTATTGTGTAAATTCATGTGTTAAATGGTTTTTGACAAATCAGAACCCAACAAGTGTTTAACTAAGGAACTTTTTTTGTCATGGTGCATGGGTCACAGCATCCTAGTGTGCACCTCCATATTTATGCTGAATTCTATTATTATGACTCTATGTAAGAGAAGCAACAATTTGGGTATGGGGTACTTGGTTTCTGCCATTGCTGAGTACTATATCGTGAATGGCAGTGGTTTAACCGTCTACCTCCCTAATTTTCTAAATCACTATCATTTAAAGGTTGCTGAAATCCTAAAGTCCTATAACGTGAAACTTTAGGACATCAGCCAAAAGACTAATACTAAGATCAAGGCTAGTCAGGCAAGTTCTAGCACAATGCCACCTTAATAGGCAGAAAAGGACTTGACTAACAAGGATTCCAAAGACGAAGAAGACACAAAAGAACCTGGCTAGAAGAAAGTTCTCAATATAATCTCCACCAACACCAAGTTAATTATAGATACGCTTGTGGAGAACTCTAAAAGGATGAAGAAGATGGCTTGAATACAACAACTTTAATGTTGGGATATATGTCGTACTCATCGATGCTTCGAGGCTCAAGATGTCTAATTGCCACCTTCGACACCATCCCCATCTCCATCAACGTAAGGCTTTGTTTCTAAACCTTTTCTTTTAAATTTAGTCTTTGTTTTTATTTTTGTTTTATCTTATTTTATGTTTCTTCTTTCCCTACATGTTTGTTTGCCTACTTCTCACATTAAGGACAATATGTTGTTCAAGTGTGGGAAGGGTTGTGTGTTTTTTTTAGTGTGAATTTTGCATATTGTCTCATAGTTTATTAGGTTGCATTTTGTGAATTGTGTGAATGTTTCGATGGCTTAGATGGAATGAAATCGATTTAATTTTGAACATGACAGTAAGGTGTGAAGAGTCATTAGTTCGCAAAATTAGTGATTTGGGTTCTTTGGGTAAATATGCAAGTTAATTAGGATTTAGTGTTAGTTTATCACCATATAAGTTGTCACATTCATTCATAATTTTAGGTCTTTCGACTAAAGTAGATTTGCTAGTATTTTTCATGAAAACGAGTAGCTAAAGCAACAAGGTAATAAATAATAATAAAAATGTATGTTTTTAAATTTTAAATAAATAAATATTCTGCTAGCCTTCGAGTTATGAATAGAGCTAGTAGCCAGTTAATAATGTGATGAAGCCGAGTAACTAAATCGACACGCACTACAAATGTGTGATTTTGCGTCAAAAGACTATAATGATGTTCCAACCAAGCAGCTTAATAAAAACATGGCTTAGTCGAGTAACTGGATCGACATTCGTCACTAGTGTTTACCTCCGAGTAAAAGACTAGGTCCATGTCCACAAAAAGTAAATAAAAAATGTGTTTTCTAATAAAAACCTACCAAACTTGTAATTAACTTGACTTTTCAAAGTTTAAAGGACCAAATAATTATTAATGTGTGTGTACAATTGAAAAGGGTGAATAACTTGACATTTGGGTTTTGATTAAATATGTATATTTACTCTAGAGTTCCTAGATGCGGATTTTTCATGTTAATGATTTGGAGCAACTTGAATGAAGTTGTTTAATGTTAAATTTATTTCATGAAGTTGAGGCCATTATCTCATTATTACATTGTGTGCTTTATGATTTTTGAGCGTTTGTTGTTTTGTTTCCTTGTGAACAAGAAAATGTTTAAGTGTGGGGATGTTGATAAGTGCAAATTGTATCGTGTTTTAAGGCATAGTTTGATATGTGTTTAGCCATTAATTCAATCATTTAGTATTTGTTTAGGATAGAATTGTGTTAGTTGTTAATTATTTGAGTTTTAAGTGTTTTATGGGTTAGTACAAGCTTTTAAGCTTAAATGTGAAGTTTTTTAGGTACCTTTATGTGTTTGCTAGTGTTTTAAGGTAAACATTGAAGAACGGAGGAGTTCACATGTCATACATTATAATGCAATTTCCACATCATAATATTTCAAATCAAATCATTTTACACACAACACACACACAAGGCAATTTTCTCATCACATAATAACTATAAATAAATTACCCATCTAAATCCTTGCTTAGAAACTTGCTTAAAATGCCTCTCTTCTTCCTTGTCTTGCCTTTCCTCTTGATTTCCTTCAATATTGGCAAAAATCCCAATTCAAATTGAGAACCCAATAAGTAAATTCACTAAAAATTGATTCTAAAATACTTAAACCCATGCATTTTCTAAGCTTTATGAACTAAGATCCTTCCAAAAATACAAAGGGTTAAATCGCTCTTACCTTGAATCTTCACCAAATAACAAGATTTTTGGCTCAAAAGGAAGCTCTTCTCTTCCTCTTTCTTTTTCTCTTCTTGAACAACCTCAAAATCTCTCTTGAAGACTAAAAAAAGATTAAACCTAACTTGCTTCTTCTTTCTTTTCTCTCATGAACGACTCTTTCTCACTTCTCTTTCTCTTCTTTTCGTTTTTCTCTTCTTTTCTCTCTTATTTCCATTTTTCACTCTTCTAAAATAACGAGACAAGAATTCCTTTTCCCTTTCTACCCTAAATGAATGCTAAAAGTCCACTTTATCCTTCCTTTAATGCCTTAAGATTCTTAAACATAGTAGCATGCCAAAATTGTCCTCGTACACTCTTACTACTTTAATTTAATTAACCAATGTAATAAAATCCTACTAACATTGGAATAAATAGTTAAACTCCAATAACAATTCTATCATAACCTCATAATTCATTTAATTCATACTTAACTAGAGAAAAAAAATCTGGGGGCCAACAGATTGTGTAGTCTTTTGCCATTTTCGGTACATTACCGCACGTGGGTAGTCATTAGTCTCTTTTTTTGTACTTTTGTCGCATAGTGGCTCATGAACTATCTTTTTGGGTTAGTTGTATAAATATGCTTTGGAATTTTATAAATTTGATTCTTGACTATTTTATCATTGAAAAGTCCTAATGTATGAACTTTGACGTTGTTGAGGTTGTTTTGAGTGGACTTTAAAATCCTACAGTTGTGGTAACATTTTTGGTGTGAATATAGAAGTGTGTTTAAAGTTGTTTGTAGGTTTTGGGATTTTTAAAATACAACTGTTGTGCTGCCCAATTTTTTTAAATAAAATAAAAAGAGAAAGACATTCAGTTAGCCTTGCAAAGTTAGTTTAAAGACATCGTTAGTGTCCTTACCCCAGGTATGCGGTGGTTGTCATGGGCCCGATGTGATATCGGGTCATAACAAATTGAATGATTTGACCATAATCATTATTTGATTAAGTTAATTAAGGTAAAAAATCATTCCTAATTTATTGGGACAACTTCCACACATTCTTGAATGTCTCCCACGAATCTTAGAATGGTTGGAACAAATTGGAATAATTTAGACACTTATTGGGCTTCTTAACTCAGCTTAGATTAGATTTATTGGGCCTTGAATACTTTCTAATCTAATTAGAGATTATTTAGTCCATATATCTTCAATTAGCCCATTTGTAACTTCCTTTATCTTCTTGGCTCTAGCTCTTGTAATTGGGCCTCTTTAAGTGCTCAATGGCTCCTTTAGAGCTTTACTTAGGCCAACTTGGTTCTCATCAATTTAGGAGCTTAGGAGATAATATATCATCTCATAGGCAACAATTATTGTAATAATTAATGACATTCCCCTATTAACTTAAGCATTTTTTGTAAAACTTGGTCTGAAATAGACACTAAAACACCCCAGTTGGAAATAATAGAGAGTGAAGTTACTTTTCCCTTCTCTCATTGATAATTGTAAGACAAGTTGTATACAAAGAAGGTCTTTTTTTTAATTGACATTGATTGCTTCCTTTGCCTTCTCCATGGCATCACAAAAATAACTCATTATTCCCAACATCAGGTGCTATATTTCCTTTTTATTGGGTAAGAATACTACCACCTTCAACATCCTTGTTATCATCCTGTCCATCAATAAAAGGACTTCTACTACCAATTTTATAGTTCTATGTTTACTTCTATCTTTCTTATGTTGATATTCTTTAAGAAAATTCCTTAGTTTCCATTTTATTTCATGGCTCACTTTCTTATGAGGCTCCATATCACCATTGATTCTAGCTAAATGCTTCTTTAATATGGTGATTCACATACATTTCAAACATTTTTTACAATACGAACAAATATTATTGATCTATAGGTACACATAAAAACCATTCATGATCATGACATTCCACGACTTTGCATATCATTTCATTTCTCTACCACTATGATTCATATGCATAATCATGAATCAATAGGACTTTTTAAGGTTGTAATGAAAGTAAAGGTTAAGGTGAGATGTATTTAGGTAATGTGGCACAAAATCCATCAAAGTTAATGAAGCAAGAAAAACACTCAATATAACATTAAGCACAAAACTTAACATTCACTTAAAACTGGGTACCATCAGCTATAATGAATGCAAAAACTATGTTTCACAACTCAAATTTAAGCTCTTAAACCACATGAAGTATGAATCACTTACAAAAGTGGATCATAACCAATACTTTGTAACCATAAGGAGTGACCCCTGAAAACTACATCTCCCTTATATGCATCATACTCAAATCACCCATTCCGTACAACTTTAAGAGGAAAAACTACTCATGAATAACTTTGCAAAATAAATGCATTTCCTCTTTGATAATTTTATTTAAATGCTTTTTCTTCTCTTTCTTTTTCTTTTTTCACTCTTTTTCTTTCTTTCTCTTTTTTATATAAAAATTGAAAGAAGCTACATCAACAATGGAATTTATTGATAAAAGATAAAATATTATTTAAATAATTATAAATAACCCACACATTCCCCCACACTTATACTTTTGTACATCCACAATCATCAACAATCAACAAATGTTCTATTAGCTTTAAAACTTAGGTAGGACATTTGGTTAGGTTTAAGGCAAGTAATGTGGTTACCATAAAAAGAAAAGGCAAATAAAGCTTAAAGGGACTTAACAAAGGAAAATTCATATCAATGGGTAGGTTATTTGGCTAGTGTAGCTTACGAAACCAAAAAAGCCTGTCATTTTCGTGTTAATACATGTGATAAAAATGTGGTCTTCAATAGAAAATAAAAGTAAATTTAGGATGTACATATCATGAAGGTCACATACAAATAAAAGACAATGAGATCGATATGGATGTGTCAGTCTATAAAGACTCAAAATCTCACTGGCTTGTGTCTACTACTAGTCAGTACTCTTCTAAAGATAAGGTATATTGACCAATCACAAGAGAAAAAGTACATGCTCAAGTTGTCATGATTTTTTCTAGTCAGTAATACTCCTAGAAGCAATAGAATAAGAAAAAATGTTTGTTCTTTTTGTTTGAAAACTTAAAAACATGTAAGAAACAAACAAAACTTAAAAACACACATGCATATCCTAATACATGTGAAAATGTAAAAGAAAAGAAATTAACTTCCCTTGGGTTGTCTCCCAAAAAGCGTCTTTGTTTATTGTTGCTAGTTTGACTCCTTGTGTTTCCTTATCACGTGACAAAGTTATGATCTTCAGGTGTCAAAAATTGCACTTTCTCCACTTGAGGTTCTTGAGGTTAACTTGAGGATAGGGCTTAAGTTGATGATCATTTATATTTAGTGTCTTCCCTTGCTAGGGTTATATAAATATAGTGCCCTGGAAAGTAAATGTATTTACATATAACTTAATTTTCTTCCAGTTACACTATTGTAATGAAAATATTTATTATTAATAAAACAAAAGAGTTTAGTTTTATTTGTATGAGCATAATATAACTAGTCA
>JANZXP010105204.1:0-19301 GCA_027576715.1 Erythroxylum flavicans
AAATTATGAACAATTTTATCTTATTTAATAATTTGTTTAATGTATGTAAATAGATTAAATAAAATTAATTTAACAATTATTAACAAATATAATTAAATTAAAATATTTTCAAAAATATAAATTTCAAACAAAATTTGATTAGAAATTAAAATAAATTTAATTAATTAAAATAATTTATCTTTAATTTTTTCTAATGTATAATTTTCACCGGTAATAAAAAATATAACTATTGATATTATCAACAAAAAATAAAAAATGAAAATGAAAATGAAATCAAATGAGTCATATTTAACAAATTTCTCATATCTTTCTCTTCAACTGCTCCTATATTTTTGGAGGACCGACCGGAAATTTTGTCAGTATGATTAGTAAATGACTCCAACCTTTTCCTTTTCTCGATAATATGTGAAAGGAAAAGGTTTCCACGTACAGGCTGAGTTTGAAACAATAGTTTCCATGGAAGATATAAAAACACTGTATTAAAAATAACAAGAAAAGAAAAGAAACAAAATGGAATAAAAGTGGCTGCACTGCAATTGAGACGAAAAGTTTGTTGCTTTTGAGGACTGAAAATGATGCTAACAGAGAGAATCCACAAACAAAAAAGATACTAAAGCTAAAGCAGTCCAAATCCAGAGACAAGTACTAAAAAAAGGGTGGTAGACTGTTTCTGCTGCCCAGTACTTGGACAGACCTGAAAAGCAAGTGAAAGTTTTGATCTTTGTTGTTACGACTCTCATTAAATTCATCAAATCCTTTTGCCAAGTAGTTATATTCATCTTGATCGTCCAATAATATCACAAGATCTGCAAGCTAAGCGGAGCGGACTTTCTTTCTGGGGTCAGAGCTTCTAAAAGGGAAGATAAAGAGAGAGGCTTTCTAGGAGCAACAGAGTGGAAACATGGAAGTGGGACAGATGCAAAGAACATGGGTCGAATATATAAGGTCCTTGTTTAGGGAGGTATATTGGAGCAAGTGTATATTTCGTTCTATTTGTTTTGTTTGTATTTCTTGCTGTGTTCTGCTTGATCTTGGAGACATTTTGTTGGTTCTCACTTTCTGGGCGTGTGATTCCTTATTTTTCTTTTCTGGGTTTATTTGGCCGGTGAAGGGTTTTCTGGATGGTCAGTTTACACAGCTTCACTTACTTCAAGATGAGAGCAACCCCGATTTTGTTGTCGAAGTTGTGTCTCTTTTCTTTGAAGATTCTGTGAGGCTTCTCAATGATCTCACCAGGGCTTTGTAAGAGCTTACAATTCCGTATCTTTTTACAATTTTCTATTTTGGTTCACTATACTTCGATTTGGTTCATGTTCTTATCTTTTTACATTCTTCTGGATATTTCTTGCTGTTTGACTTTATGCCATTATATGCCAAATCCTTGCTGATTCTTCTTTCCCGCTTTACTTTCCTAGAGAATATCCAAATGTTGATTTCAAAAAGGTAGATGCACATGTTCACCAGTTAAAAGGCAGCAGCTCCAGGTAATACTTTTTGAGTAACTTCTTTCCTCTAGCTTATTTTAATTATTCTATTGCACATTTTAGTTCCCTTTTTCAGCCTATCTTCCTCTCTCTTGATGAATGGTCTTGTCGACCTTTAATGCCACCAATATAAGTTCTTTGGCGTCTTGACTTTATTCATCTTTAATGTACTTATCCTAATTTAAGACCATAGAATAGGCACTGAACTGCAACCAAGTATAAATAGGAGAGACGCGCAGCAGAAAATGAGACATTTAGTGATGAAATGTTAGTCTTGTTTCTATTTAGTTCATCCTTATTGCGTGAGAAAGTTAATGTAAAATTTTCTTGCGTAGTTCAGCATAGGCGCACAGAGAGTTAAGAATTCGTGCATTGGTTTCCGCAACTTCTGTGAGGAAAAGAACACTGAAGCGTGAGTTGTCTCGTTCTTTAGTAGTTGCCCTCCCTTTTCTTTTTGGATTTTCTTTTTTGTTTCATGTTCGTAAGAACTTTGAGCTGTGAGGTGTATAGTATCACTGTTAGGATGTTTTTATCTCTGACTGTAGGTGCCTGAAATGCCTGCAACAAGTTAAACAAGAGTACTATCTCGTGAAGAACAAGCTTGAAACACTGATCCGTGTTAGTACAGTTTGCTTTTGCTTAATGTCATTCTCATTCAAGTAGTATCCGATTACCAAGTCTATGATCATATACTTTTAACATGATATGTTGTTGTTATTGGTTGCAGCTAGAGCAACAAATCGTTGCAGCTGGTGGGTCAATTCCAATGGAAGAGTTGGGTTTTTAATCTGACTAAACCTGAGGAAAATTTGGTGGGGAATTGCAATGAAGAGGCAAGGTTCTGTTTGATTAGATTTTATGTAATGAAATTTATTTAAGAGAGTTCATCTGCCACTTCTTATCATCAAGAGAAGCTTCATTTAAGAGTGTCCAGTCATTTATTTGCAAAAAGCTTTTCCTTTATTTTTCAGTTCATCTTCTAGTATGATAATTAAACAAGATAGGTAGTTGAGTAGTTCTATGCGCGACAGTTGACAGTATCCCAACCATTGGATAGATTAGATTTGTGTATGATCAAATACATTTCAAAGCTGCATGTAATCTCAATGTCAGGTTTTTGGCATGCTTGAGACCAGGGATTAGGGAAGAATGGAAGAAATCCTAGAGGAAGACCATTGAGCTTGTGGTACTAGTGGTTTCTACATGTTTGTGATGTTTAATTAATTATCCTACACTTGGAGAAAATTTCCACTAAAAGTAACAAAGATAAACAAGCAAAAATATAATCAATTGAAAAAATATTATAAATATTGGAAAATTTGGGTGGGATTTTCATTTAATTTTTGAAAGTTGAGATCACTTAAATTTTAAAACTTGACTAATAAAAAAACATAAAGTATAAATCAAAATTTGTATCTTATTGTCAAGCTTGATACTTGTCGTTTCCCTTAAACAATCTTTTAAATTGGTTCATCTCAATTACCATAATTATACATTTGTTTGACCTCTAACGATATCCACCTAATATGTTGAGAGAACTTGAAGAGTAGTGTAGAGAGTGATAGGTAAGAATTGCTAACTCTTTTAGAGTTTAACCCTATTTAGAAGAGATTTTGAACCTTATAGTAATTTAATTTAAATAAAATTGTAATTAATAGTAATTAAACTTAAATAAGGTTTAATATTTTATATCGGTCTTTATTTATTAATATCTCATATTTAATCATAAAATTTTTCAAACTTTGTAATCAAGTTTAACTTGAATAAAACATATTTGTAATATCCGATTTCTAAAACATGCTTAAGTTTAGAACCTTAGATCATTATGAATGAGTAATAGCATTTAGAGCATTTCATTCACATGCATGCCATTAGCATATACACATGAATTATAATTGGTACACATTATAAAGATAGCATATGCACTCAATTGATATATTATGAGGTATGAAAGATTTTAAAATGAACATGATGTAAATTGTGAATTGTTATGTCTTGAATTTTGGTTTAATTGAATTCCAATTAGTAATTTGGAATTAATTGAGAGATTGGTGAATTAATATGTACATTTGGATTAGAAAAAATGTCAAGTAGTAAGATAAATTGATACATGAAAAATTAGGGTTACTAAGCCTATAATTGAGTGACATTTGGTATAGATTAATGAGTGACAAATGGACTAGTAATTAAATAACAAGTTGATCAATTTTAGAGTGACAAGTAGATCAATAATTAGAAGACGTGGACAAATTATTAGGAGACATATGGCAGCTTAAGGAATGAATTAATGACAGTTTATTACTTAGGCAAATGTTTTCCATGCCCTAAGACAAATCTTATGATTAAATAATGACATCTAGCATATTGATGAAGCAAGTTTCCACAGCAGAAAACTCTGTTGCTTCCTTCCCTATTTCTCCATCGAATTTGCTCCTATCTTCTCCCTACATTTTGGTTTAACCCTAGTTCAAATTACTACACAAAAGCTAGACTCTAATCCTTCACAAAATAGTCAAGAAAACAACCTATTGTTACTTTCACCTTGTTGCCGAAAACTAACTCATTTTCACTTTGGAATTGTATTGATTTTGCTTGCTTGGAAGGACAGGTTATCTTGAAGTGTTAAGCTGAATTTGGAAGCTTTAAAAAAAAAGTAACAATATGATCTTTATGGCATGATTAATAGTATGAGAATGATACTTGAATTGAAATAAAATGTATATGTTGTTGGTGATGATATGTGCTGGAAATGTGTTGGATAAACTTGGATGTTTTCTGCTTGTTCTTGGTGTGTGAAAATCGTGGGTATTAGGTTGAATCAAGGATGAATTAGATCTGGATTTGAAGTATAATGAAGGTGAATGTATGCTAAAGGAAGATATAAATATAGTGCTCTTGAATTGAGAAAGAATTAGGACTATATGCATGATAATGTATGATAGTTTCTAGTTTGATTTTTGATACATGAAAGAACATGATTTGTGAGCTATCAATTGAATAATTTTGAGCTATATTTGGAGTATAATTTAGGTCTAAATGAGGTTGCATATTGAACATGAATTCTGGAAAATTTGAAGTGGTTGATGTGTGTTTAAGTTGGATACAGTTGCGGAAAAATGAAGGGAGAAAAGGCAAAGCACGATCGTGGCCTTAAGTGCACGATCTAGGCTTGGTAAATTGGGTTCGGTCATGATTGTGACAGAGTCCCCACGATCATAGCTTGTTGCATAAGCTTCTGTCACGATCGTGGGAAGGTTTATCACGATTGTGGGCTAGCATAAAGAGTGAAATGATGCCTTTTAAGTAATGTTTGAAACAACTAATGCTAAAATACTTTATTATGGTACATATAGAATTGATTGAGGTTTAAAAGGAATCTAATTTGCTGTTGAATAAGTTGGTTAAATGTTTGATAAGTTGAATTTATTAAATGATATTATAACTTAAGGAAGAGATTATTTGATAACAAAGTATTTAAGTTTGAAATGAAGGAGTGCTAAAAGAATGAAGATTTTCTTATAATATAAGATTAGTTAAGAAATGAGAATAATGACACATACCTGGGAAAGTCATTGAGCATGCATTGAACATGACATATGTATATATGTACATGATTGAATATGTATTTGATTGATTAGCTTTATAATGTGAATTTTGTGTGTATTGAATGATTTTAGATGCACAAGTTGAACGTTAGAATTCAGACATTGCCGGGTCATCTAGGCAATAGTATAATCTGGAGCGTAATGTGAGTCAACCTAGATGATTCTCACTAGGATTAATTTATTTTTGCTTAAATTTCAGTTATTGAATTGTGATTGATATGATTAATAATTCCATACATTAATGGTTTGAAGATTTTGATATTTAGGAATGTATTGAGAGTGTTTCTAATTGTACGTGAATATGAAAGAAAATGTATTCTCAATGAAAAGTTGAATGCCAAAATTAAGTCTGATGAATATGAAAGTGATTGTATTTGAAATGAATGAAAGTTATTGAAAGTGTGATATATGTATTAGGAGTGTTTCTAATTGTATGTGAATATGAAAGAAAGTGTATTCTCAACAAAAAATTGAATGTCGGACTTAAGTTTGATGAATATGAAAGTGATTATATCTGAAATGAATGAAAGCTATTGAAAGTGTGATATATGTGAATTCATGCAGCATGATTAGATAAAGACGTTGTGACCGGAGTGGCCAGCCTGAAAGAGCTTAAAACACAGATATGCAGATAAAGAGCCACAGGCTCAGTGATTAATGAGCTTGATATCTACAATAAGTATGAGATAGAATGTGCAATGAGCCTGATATCTACAAGGGATATGAGATAATGAAAGGCGCTCGATCACAACAAAATAATAACGAAAGTGGAGTCACATATGCATAAGCATTTGCAATTATGTTTTCAAATGTATTATATGAATGATTATGAACAATTAATGAATTATGTTGATATAATGATCTGTTATATATATGTACATTTGATAATATGATTGACTGAGAAAGAGGATTGAAGTATTCTGAAAAGATTTAATTGAAATGTGTGTGATATCCATGATGTACTTTTGTGATGCGATATACTCTGAATTTGGTTTGTGTATGAGAGGTTGTGTTTTGATATGAGTGAGCTTATCAATGATGGTTCATTCATTGAGTTCGCAAAACTCATCAAAATTGTAACGCGGCTTTGTAGGTATGAGAGAGGAGACCTAGTTCCTAAGACACTTTAAAAGAACATTTTGGAATTAAGAAATGGCTCAAAGGTCTGATCAGCTGACATCTGAGGATTTGTAGATTGCGCTTATGTAGTTTCTCATTTCATGTAGATATTTTGTAAAAAAATTGTTTAAATGAATGTACTGCTACAGTGTAAATTATGTTAGTGAATAAAATAGGAAAAGTTGACCTTTTCAATATTTGTAAAGTGTATGATGCCATAATAAGTGTTTATGACTATTCTAACATGCCATTGTCATAAGATATGTTCTTGAATGTTCTCTGGATGTTCGGCTATATACTCTATGGTAGTGGAGTGTTACAAATTCTCTCATCAACATATTCTTTTTTTGGTAAGGAACATATTCTTTATGTATGGCCATCGGTTCCCAAATATGGCAACAATGAATATAAATTATAACCTTAAATTGTATTTAGGATTAGATAAATAAAACTCCTTTAATTCATCTTTAATTCTCTAATTAAATAATTTATATCCATAAATCAAGATTGACGTTTAATAATGCAGCATAACTACCTAAATATTTAAGCATGTAAAATTGTCGTTAACTAATATTTGTGATTTCTTCATATAATTCAATTATTTCATCATATATTGTTCTGATTAAATATAGAGCATGAAATCAATATCTACTTTATTTGAGTTAAATCATATTAGTTCCCTACCATTAATAGTTGATTTTATTAATAAAATTTATGAACTATTTTACAAAGTATAATTTCACTTTGGCGAAGGATTTCTTTAATCAATACTGATTAAAAACAATAGAACATTCTCCTAATCACTTTAGAGTGATTAATCCTATATTGATCATTCAACAACCTTCATATAATTCATACTTTATTCAATAAGTATTGATTGAGCTATCCTTAAAATAAGTCATAAATAATATAAAAACATAGCAGTTCCTATATGATTAGGAATGGTAATGGGTCGGGCTAGGTTGGGACGAATCGTCCTCCAGACCTGGGCTTGGTGTAGCCCTGCTTGAGGTCAGACATGACCAAGCTCGGCCTGAGCTAATTTATTATTTTTAAAAAAATTTCAAAATGACATCATTTAGCCCAAGCCCAAGGTTGAGCTCGAGCCTAACTAGAAGCCCAGTTGGTCCACCGGATCAGGCCGAGCTAAAACTCTACCAAGCCTATGTATGACATACTTTGAAGATCTCAAGTCAAAGGATCACTTATACAATTATCCCATAATGAGAATTTTTATAGATATTTACAAAGTAATATTCTAAATAGATTTCTCACATGTAGTGAACTTGTTCTTTAGCAAGAACCTATGAGTTTGTTTAAATATCTATATATTTTAACCTATGAGATTAACTATTTCCTTCACAAGAAAGTAATATAATAGGTACTAGTCTTCTTATATTCTATTAATGTTCAGTCTCAATAGAACAATGACTAAGAAAATTATAAATGTAATATGAATCTCATAGTTATAATCTTATTATAATTTTAGTTGCAATATAAATTTATTCCATGGGCTTTATTATATACATCCAATTATGTATAATATAAAGATTGTCTTTAAAGAATTAACTAAACTACATCTAACCGATTGGTTGTAAAGCATAAACCAATAATATCTCACTTGCTTTAAGCTAATTATTTAAGTAACTTATACCATATCATCTTATAACGAATATGTTATTGTTGAGATAGTAGTTTAATAAGAGAGTTGTATAATATTCTCTATAATTGACACTTACTTGAATCTTACAATTTTCTTCTCAATTATCATCATTATTAGAATAAACTCCCCAATTACATACTTGGATCTTTAATAAAACCTTAGCTCCTTTTGTATGGCTATGACTCTAATATTTCACAGTACATTATTTTTTAACCATTGCAAGAAAATATTCTAAGTTCTTTAAAGAACTTCTTGATAATAATTTTACCAAAAGAAAAATGTATTTTGACTTGATTAGCAATAAATGATATATTAGAATCTTTCCAATCTTAAAATAATATTGTTCTAAGTAAAATATACCTTAACAAAGATTTACTTTAAAGTTAATATCTAGATAACCTTAAACACAAATATCAACTTATACATAAAATAATGGATATCTTTAATAGTTTATAAGTATTAGATATCTCAAATACTAAACATCTTTTGTATATTATTTATGTATTTAGACTAAACAACTTTTGTATCTATCTTTATAAATCTAATTCCCATAATTAAGTTATTATCTTTTTCATTTCCATTAAGAGTTATTATTAGACTATCACATTTTTAATAACTAAAAAACATAAATTATTACTCTCTTTGAGCAACATGTATCTATGTACTCCCACTAAAGAGTATAACTATACTCATAAACTTTCATAAGAGTCAATCTTTCAATTATAAATCAAATGTATCAATAAAAGAACCAGTTCTAATTGGCTATATTATCATAAGATTTGAACTTTTCAAATTTTATCTTCCTTTCACTTATCTTGAGAACCATTATCCTATAAGTATACACTAAAATAAAAACTTTAATTGATGAGATTTGTAAGATTATATCCAACCTTTTGGACATCTCATAAAATTTGATTATTTTTAAACTTAATAGATAATATATGCTTCGACTAAGTATCACATCTTGAAATCATCAACTTCAACTCTTTCAAAATCTTACTATTCCGTATCTAATATAGAATATTGTTAATTGATTTAACTAGAACTACCAAAGGTAAATCGTTGTGCTAAGCATAACTATAGAAGAAACAAATATTACATCATACTATTATGAAATTTAGTTATGGAGATATTCATTAATAAAAACTCATTCCTTGTAGATAACTGAAAAATTTAAATCTCACCACATCGATTTCATTGAAGTACTTCATCATTCTTAATATTTAATTTTTATTTATATTTAATTACATTGAACTTTTCAAACTTTTAGACCAATATTTCATTCAGTATGTATGAATTTATCATATAAATTAATTAATAAATATAATGAAATGTAAGTATTTATCATTTTATGAATTGTTATTATATCTAACTTATCATATGTATAAAATTTAACAATTCAATATCATCATCATCCCTTTACCAAGGGTTGATTTATTTGTTTTTCAACTTAACAAGTTTCATACAATTCATAATTGAAGGAAACATATATCCTGGTATGGAACTTTATGATTCTCATTGTATTGATTTAACCAACATAGCATAAAAGAATAGTATCAGTTATTTAACTTTGTATTATTGCCACTTATATTAAGTATAAGTCTCCCTTGATCAAATACATACAAACTATTTGTATAAACTTAGAACAATTACTTTTACTCATCAATCTCTTTCTTATCATGCCTTGAATATTGTAATAATATTGAACCTAAATTTAGTATCAAATATATATATATTTCTATCATATCATTTATTGGCAAAAGAACTCATGCAATCAATTTTTTTCCAATGACAACTATTATCATGTCTAAGCCAATGCATTTAGTTGTAGTCCATGTTTACACTTTTAGTATGCTAATTGAGTGGAACAATTCTATCAAGGTACTATACTTTTAAGCTCTACTTCATGCAATCTCTTGTATTATTTTATCGTAGTGTTGACTTATATATTGCATGTTGCCATTAAAGTTTATAAGATATTTGTTAACTCAAAATATCATTATATTTTTTTCATCGATATGACACTGATATATCTTCAAAACCTGTCACCAAATCTTGAACATGGATTAATAACAAAATTGCATAACGGACATATGACTTTCCTTTCTATCTTTGAGAACTCTTCTCAAACCTATACTACGTCTAAGAAATTTGATTTACCAACACTTGGTATCAACTATACTAAATAAAGGTAATTTATACTCAAAGCAAAAATAAATGTAAGAAAGCAAGTAATATTTTATATTTCATGAAAACCAAATAAGATAAGGAATTGAGTCATTTAGTTAGTTAATTTCATTATTTTATTCAAAATAATATCCCTCGCTACTATTCTGAAAAGATTATTTTAATCTTTTTACTAGGCTAGGATTCCATTCAAATTTAGTTGATTTTGATTTTGCTCACCAAACTAACAAATCTTAAATTAAGTAGATTATAACTTTATTGATCACATCTTATATGACTCCTAGATCCGTTAAGTGACTACTTTTCTTAAAACATATCTTACATGTTATTCCTAACCATGTCTCTAAATTTAGGTGATCATGAGTTTGTTCATCCAAATCACACAAATTTAGTTCATGAGTTTGTTCATCCAAATCACACAAATTTAGTTAAGTATGAACCATTGTTATTAGATAAAACATATTTGGGTTATATTAGCCTTGAATTTGCTCAAAAAGCTAAAAATAAATGGAACCTTACTTTATTATTGTAACAATGAAAGGAAACAATCATATTCTAAACTTGTATATAATATTTTAAGGAGAGATTTGATTTCAAATAGTCTGATCAAACGCAAAAATTCATTTAAAATGTCACACACACACACACACACCCACACAGACACACACACACACACACACACACACACACACACACACACACACACATATGCATTATAATTATATCAATCATTTAAATAAAACATGTAATTAAATATAAAAAATAATAGCATCATATGCGTAAAATATAAAACCTTATTTAATTCTAGTTATTAATCTTTATAATCAAAAATCATATTTCAACTACTTGAATAATTAAATCAGATTAAATCAATTAATTCCTAAATATATTAAATTAAATAAAAATTTGATTTGATTTGAATTTTTTAAATTTAATTATAAATTATTTCTAAGTTTTTCAAAATTTAACAAGACAATTTAATTCAATTAGAAAATCATTTCTAATCTAACTACAAAAACTTTTTCTTAATTAAAAAAGTAACATTGAAAGAAAATCCACTTTCAAAATTAAATAAAACAATTTTAAATTTAATTAAAAAATCTCTTTACATTATTTATTTAGAGAATAATTTCTTAATTAGTTAGAAACTCTTTTCTTAATAAATTAAAAACTACTTTAAAAATATTAAAAAGTTCATTTTTCTTAATTAATAATTGAATACATCTTTCTAGATTTAAAAAAGAAAATATCTTTTCTAATAAATCAAGAAACTTATTATTCAAATAAATAAAGAAACAATTTCTAGATAAATAGAATAATAATTCTCTAAAAATAAAATAGTAAATTTAATTTATCTTAACCAAATTGAAAAAAATAAATTTAATTAAAAATAACTTTCTTAATTATTCAAGAGAAAAATTTTATTTTACGAAGTCTTATTAATTAATTTTAAACTAATTAAAAATATTTTAATTAGAAATCAATCTAAAAATTAGTATTAATCACATTTAAAAAATAATTATTTAATTGTAAAATTAATTTTAAATATAAAATTCTTTTGCAGGTTTGGAAATTAAGTTAAATTCGGAGTATGTTATTCCATATTCAATATAACTTTATTCACCTTTGACATTACTTTAATTCGTAAGTCAAACAAGTTATCAATCCTTAAGTCTAAGTCAAACATATGTGCAAGCAAACCTATTCTAATCTTAAAATAGCCTAATCTTTGTAATTAAACTTAAACAATTCTTGTTCTAAGCTAGGAGTATGTTATTCCTAACATAGATTAACTAGTTCTTGTGTCCGAAAACCGTTATCCTAGTCCTAGGATAACTTAAGTCCTATTTCCAAACACCTCTTTCTTTTTCACTAGGAAATCCTAGTCTTAAAAACCTAAAAATGTTACGAGATTTGTTGTGTAGCTAACTAGAAAATTAGGGATTGAGAATGAACTAACTTTTGAGAGAAAAACAGAAGAAGAGACAGAAACAGCAGAGAGAGAAACTCAATTATACATTCTGTTATTTGTTGGTTTTCTCCTTCCGCCTCCAGTGGTTATATTAACGACTCTCAATCTTTGGTGGTTATCCAATAGTTGCTTAACGTGTGTTTCTTACAAACGATAACGTTATGGGTACTTATTTAGTATTACAACTACATCATTTTATAACTCTACATAACACGTATTTTCCTACTTTCACCCTTAAGCTACTGAGCGCATACCATTTCCCTGCTCCTTAAGAACCTTGTCCATAAGGTTTACATCTGGGAAATATTGCATACAAAAATTTTCAGGAGATGTCGATGTCCTTAAAAGAAGACCATTACACACATCTATAGAGCTGGACGATTATTGCCATTCACTAAACGAAGATTAAGAATAGCAAGCGGTATGTCAATTGCAGAATATACAGATAGAGGTAACACTGGAGATGATATTTCTAAATCAGAGATTTGACGTTTCAATTGCGAAACGTGGAGGGTAGGATGAATCCTACTATCTGCAGGTAAGTCAAGCCTGTGTGCCACAGGTCCTATCTTACGATGTATTTTGAAAGGACCATAAAACAATGCTGCCAACTTCTGTGATAAATGTTTCTTAACGCTCTGTTGACAGTAAGGCTGTAAGTTGAGATAAACGTAATTTCCTATAGCAAATGCTCTCTTAATACAACGATGATCAACACATTGTTTCATACAGTTTTGTGCTCGTTGTAAGTGAAAACGTAGAATATTGATCATAGCTTCCTTATCCAGCAACACTCGATCAAATGATAAAATAGAAGAATCACCCACTAAATATGGAGTATACACAGGAGTTGGAAAACCATATAGAGCTTGGAAAGGAGTAACATTTATTATGGAATGAAAAATAGTGTTGTACCACCATTTCATTGAGGATAACCATTTGATCCAATTCGTTTGATAATCTGAAGACATATAACAAAGATATGTTTCAATGGTATGATTAAAATGTTAGAATATATTTTATGGGCTATAATTAATTGTTGTTTTAGTCCCTATTGAGATGCCTATGGTCCACTATTATTGTGACCCCTATTGGACTTAAGTACTTTATACTGTTAGTGTGTTAATGGTGTAGGGCTAATCCTAAGGCCCATGATGGGCAAGCCTAGGGTTAGTAGCTGTGGCTAGGTCCTCATTGCACTCCCTATATATACACATTTATAGCATATGTATACTCTCTTTACACAATTTGCCCCATTGAGAACTGTATTTTTTAAAGAGATCGGAATTGTAGTGGAAGCCCTAGTCGTCACCAAACACTTATGCTGTGCTCAATTTAGGATCATGTCTTCAACAAGTAAGTATCTATATTTCCTATCACATAATTGATTCATAATTTTGGCTTCTTACATTTGATATCAGAGCCATGGGAATTATGTGATAAAGAATTTGATATTATTGTCGATAGTGAATAACTAGGATCATAATTTTCACACTTTTATATTATCATATGTGTGATTTTCAGGTTACTGTAAATTCGCAATTTTGATCCCTAAAATCTTAGAGCTTTTGTAGATCCTAATCTCGTGAGTCTATTGATGTATGTTTTTTGATTTTTCATGCACTGTGTACTAAGAATTTTGCAACTCAAACCGCGATTTGGGGTTCTTGAACTCGATTCGAATTTTCCCAAATCCACTTGAAATATTACTTGTTTTGTTAATTAACATTTTTCTTCATATTTTTCGGTGGTGATAGGTGTTTAAATTGAAGAAAAATTGAGTTTTTGTGGGTTGTTCTTTGAAAAACAAGTTTCAAGTTTTTAAAACCGATTTCGACCCAGTTTTGATCCATAAAATCATCGCAATTCTTGAAATTTCTTAAGGGCTTTTCATTGAAACTAGATTTAAACAAGTTTGTTCACGGATTAAGCATGAAAACTAACCAAAATACAAGGCTTTTGATCGCTACCCGTTATCTGACCCGCGACTCGATTTTTCTATAACTCCGACCTACTAGAGGAAGAAGAAGAAGTGCCCTGCACATGCCACTCTCACTCGTGGCGCGTGCAGGAGCGTGAGCCTAATTTTTCTATATATTTTTCCTTTGCATTTAATATTTTTATGAAAAAAATTACATTACATAGTCTTTTTTATGCATTTTCCAGCTTTTTAATTTAACCTGATATACTAGAAATTATTATTACCCTATTTTGGATATGTTTATAGTAGTCACTTTCTCTCAATCATATCTTATATATATTTATTAAATTGCATGTGATTTTTGCTTGTTTATTCAACTGTATAAGTACAAAACCTATTTTAGAATGCAATTTAATGTGATCCATGATCATTTGAAGTGTCTTTAATTGTTACATCTTCATTTGAACTAAATTATGGTATTGGGCAACATATTTTGATTCCTGTATAAAGAGTTTCATGAATTACTATAGGTGATTACCACCAAAGTGGGATCAATCATAGTAGTTTGTGAGACTTTTTATAATTTTTTAGGAACGTTTCTGATTAATGCATATAATTACCTACCCAAAGGGGGTAGTTGTGTGTTTTAGTTAGAGACCTAATTTCAAATAGAGTTATTGAGGAATACAATAGTCTTGGGGATCTGTCTGCCCAAAGGGGATGGAATTTCAAGATTAGTGTACCCCCATTTTCATAGCTCATCTTTGAGGTTCTAATTTTGGTTGCACATTCTACCCAAAGGGGAATGTGTGATTCTTAGTTGGGACTCACTATTATTTTTATTCCCTAATTATTGTTATTAATGCATTCTGTTTTATCTTACACAATTTCCTTTGCTATGAATAATAGTTAAGTAACCGTAGAAATTTTAACTGGCTCAAATTACAAGAGATGGAGGCAAGACACATAATTTTCCTTAGGAATAGCTGATCTAGATATGACACTAAGGGAAGACATGCTTGCCATACTTGATGAAGGAAGTACACTTGAACAGAGAGAAATTCTGACTAAGTGGGAGCAATCTAACCAACTTAGCTTGGTTGCAATTAAGAGCACAATTGCTGAATACCTGTTGAGTGGTTTGCCTGACACAACATCTGCTAAGGATTTTCTCACTGCCATAAGAGATGGATACCAGGTATCCAATAATGCTAAGTCTGGATATTTAATGAAAGAGTTGATGGGTATGAGGTATGACCATAATGGGGGTGTTAGAGAATTTATTCTGAGAACGGTTCACCTTCAAACTAAATTGAACGCCCAATTTATTGACCTAAATGAAAATTTCATTATTCACCCTGCCTTAAACTGTCTCCCTATTGAATTTACCCAAATCAAAACAGCATATAATACCATTGGTGAGAAGTGGAGTGTTAATGACCTTATTACCAAATATGTGGCTGAGGAAGAGAAACTTAGGAAAGAAAAGAGTGATTTAGCCCTCCTAACCATTTATGCTAAACCCCATTCTGGTAAGAGTCATATGAAACATAAGAAATACTCTTATAATGCTCATAACAAAAATTAGGACTACAAGAAATTTAGGAATACTCACTATCGCAATGATTGAGGTCCTAGGCAAAATACCTTTAAGAAAGGTCCTTGGTGTGTCTTCTATAAGGTCGAGGGATACCATAGAGGAGAATGTCATAAATTCAAGGCTTAGTAAGAAAACAAGAAGAAATCTGGAGGTAATCATTTTGCTTTTGTTTGTTTTGAGTCTAATCTAGTTGATGTCCCTATAGATTCTTGGTGGTTTGATAGTGGTTCCATTACCTATTTACAGGGGTTCACAAACATAAGGAAGACAAGTCTGAAAGAAAGCAAGCTGAGGGTAGGAAATGATCTTGAAGTAGTAGTGGAGTGCGTTGGAGATGTTACCTTAGTTTTAGATTCAGGGCATGAACTTATTTTAAAGAATACCTTTTATGTACCTTCCTTTAGAAGGAATTTGATTTCAATTTCTTGATTAGATAAACTTGGTTCTACTTTTTCTTTTGGTGGTGGAAAAATAAAATTGTTTTTTAATTCTGCAATAATAGGATCTGGTTTTTTAGTGGATGGTTTATATAAACTGTCTTTGGCTTCTGATAATTTTTCTACATCTTTCAATGTTGAAACTACTTTTGCTAAGCAGTCTAGGATAAAAGAGAAATATCCGTTATTGTGGCATAAACACTTAGGTCACATCTCTAGGGAAAGGGTAGAGTGATTAATAAGAGATAACATTTTACCTTCCTTAAACTTTAATGATTTGGGGACATGTGTAGACTGCATTAGAGGAAAATTCACTTAGAAATCATTCACACGGACATTAGTAGACCTTTATCTCCTACTATTTGTGGTAACAAGTACTTTATTACCTTCATTGATGACTTTTCCCGATTTGTCTATCTTTATTTAATTAAAGAAAAATCTGATGCACTTGAGAAATTCAAAAATTTTAAAACTGAAGTTGAAAAGCAATTAGGAAAAGTCATCAAGGTGGTGAGATCTGATTGTGGTGGTGAGTATTATAGTAGATTTGATACTGGACAGCAACATATGGGACCATTTGCTAAACTTTTGCAAGTTTATGGAATTGTTCCACAATATACCATGCTTAGTAGTCCTGAACATAATGGTGTAGCCGAAAGGTGAAACCACGTGTTAAAAGATATGATGAGGAGCATGATGAGTAGACTAAGTTGCTAAACTTTTTATAGGGAGAAGCTTTACAAACTGCCCTTTACATCCTTAACCGAGTTCCTAGCAAATCAATTCCAAAAACATCGTTTGAACTTTGGACAGGTAGAAAACCTAGTTTAAACCATTTTCATGTGTGGGGTTGTCCTGCAGAAGTTAAGATCTATAATCCATTAGAGAAAAGGACTGACTCTAAAATGGATATCCAGAATATGCAAAAGGATAGGTTCTATTGTCCTACAAATGGTCCTAGAATTGTGGAATCTATGAATGCAAAATTTTTAGAATTGGAAAAGGCTGAAGTTGTTATTCCCGTTGTTGATTCCACTACTAATGTGTGTAAGATGGTTTCTTTGCTTACTGCCATTGATAACATGCCTACAGTTACTATTCTTTTCGAGAACTTGGTTAATGCTCCTTTAGTTGAAAATGTGGTTGATTCCCCTGCTCTGGTTGATCCTCCTAATAATGTTGCTGATCCTCCTGCACTAGTTGATACTCCTCAACCCATTGAACCTATTGTTCAAGTACCTCTTAGGAGGTTAGTTAAATAGAGGAGACCGGCTATTTCCAACAATTACTTTGTTTATATGAGTGAGGACATATATGATATTGGGGATAATGTTGACCCTAAATCTTATCAAGAGGTGATGTCTTGTGCTTATTCTAATATGTGGGTAGATGTCATGAAAAAAGAAATGCAGTCTATGGCTAATAATGAAGTTTGGGAACTTATTGAATTGCCTAAAAATTGTAGAGCGATTGGTTGTAAACAGGTTTTTAAAATAAAAAAGGACTCGAAGGGTCAAATTGAAAGATATAAAGCTAGGCTAGTAGCGAAAGGTTTCACGCAAAGAGAGGGCATTGACTTCACTGAAACGTTTTCCCTAGTGTCCAGTAAAGATTTATTTAAAGTTGTCATGGCTCATGTAGTATATTTCGATATGGAATTACATCAAATGGATGTCAAGATTGCTTTTTTGAATGTGATCTCCTTGAGGAATTATACATGTAACAACCTAAGGGTTTTCAGTCAAATGGCAACAAACATTTAGTGTACAAATTGAAGAAATCTATTTATGGTCTAAAACAGGCTTCTAGGTAGTGGTACCTGAAATTTGATGTAGTTACCTCCTTTGGTTTTAAAGAAAATAAAGTTAATAAGTGTATATACCTAAAGGTCAGTGGGAGTAAGTTCATTTCTCTTGTTTTCTATATTGATGATATTCTACTTGTGCAGTGATATTAGCTTGCTGAATGAAACTAAGCAGATGTGATTCACTTTGAGATAAAGGATCTTGATAAGGCAAGTTTTATGCTAGGAACTGAAATTCACAGGGATAGATCTCGTAACTTGCTTGGCTTGTCTTAAAGGGCTTATATTAATGAAGTCTTGGAGAGATTTGACATACACAACTATAAACCCAGTAATGTACCAGTTGTTAAAGGTGACAAATTCAATAAAAACTAATGTCTTAAGAATGAAATTGAAAAAGCAGAGATGAAGAACAGACCTTTTGATAGTGCATTGGGGAGTTTGATGTATGCTCAGGTTTACACTAGGCCTGACATTGCCAATGTAGTTGGCGTTTTGGGTAGGTACCAGTCTAATCCTAGTACTGCTCATTAGGTAGCTGCTAAGAAAGTGATGATATACTTGCAGAAAACAAAGGAGTATATGGTTGTGTATAAAAGAGTTGACAACTTAAAGATAATAGGGTATAGTGACTCAGATCTAGCTGGGTGCCCTGATGATATGAAATCGACTTCTGGTTACATCTTTATGTTGACTGGGGGTGCAATATCTTGGAAGAGCAAGAAGCAGACCATGGTTACTTCCTCTACTATGCAGGCTGAATTTATTACTTGTTATGCAGCTTCTACTCATGTTGTTTGGTTGAGAAACCTGGTAACCGGACTTCGCATTATGGATTCCATTGCTAGATCTCTCAAAATCAATTGTGATAATAGTGCAACAGTGATTTACACTAAAACACTACAAAAAAACTATCATTTTGCTACTGAAAATACAACGGAAAACACAAATATTCCGTCGGTATCACATATTACCAATGGAATGTGCCGATAGACAAAAACGTCGTAGAATTGGTCGTAGCTGAATTTACCGATGATACGAGAATTAACCGTCGGTAAATTTAGCGTTGAAAAATGATAAACCGTCAGTAAATATACCAAAAATGCACCGACCGTAACAAGTGTTCCGTCCGTAAATTTGTCGACGGTTAAACATTTTCTAACGCTAAATTTACTGATGGTAAATTCTTTAACCGTAGGTAAATTTAGCTACGGAATGTTTACGACCGTCGATAAATGTACAGACGGTAACATGTTTTCCATCCGTAAACATGTTGAATAATTACCGACAGAATTTAACATCTGTCGGTATATTTTATAAATTACCGACAGAATATAGCATTTACCGTCAGTGAGTTATTTAGAAAGTTACCGACGGACGTTTATTTCCGTTGGTAAATTTATTGCTTAAATTTTTTTCAAAAATATATTGCCATTATATTTAAATTATAGTTGATGCATAATTTTAATAATTAAATATTTATAATATACATTTAATTTGGTTAAATAG
>JANZXP010105254.1:0-19294 GCA_027576715.1 Erythroxylum flavicans
TAACCTCTTTAGTGATCTTCCTAAAATACCCCTACAAGAACTTGTTCTTTCAATTCTAATTAACACCATATGCTTTCAAATCACAACAAATAAATCAAAATAAACCTCAAAAAGAATTTAGCATAATCTTGTTAGTAAGAAAAGAATCGGGGTCCAACAAGGTCAATGTTGAACCTTGCAAAAACTTCGACTGACTCCAAGAATTTTTATTTTTGTAACTAAGTTAGTTCATAAACTTTTGGTACTTTAGAGGCATATCAAACATGAGCATTCGTGATTGTATTTTTTTGTATTATGCTACTGTGCTGACTCTGAATATGTAATTGAAGTTATCTATAAACTTTGCAACATCTAAGAGATGAAATTTTGTATTGTGGAGAAATGAAAGAAAGAAGGGTTGAAGAACTTCTTTTATATATGTGCAGAAATTTCTTTTCTGTTAGTGTCAATTGTGTTGGGAATAAATTGTCAGTTGTTTAATGGTTTTTGGAGAAATTCTTCTTAAGTAAATTATTGGGTTGGGAGTCTGTTCTGTTATGAGTCTTATATGTATGAATTGTGTTTGTTGGATTGAGGTCTTTTTTTTGTGAGAATGTTTATTGACTGATGAGAGAAAATAAGAGAATAAGGGGATAAAAGTGTGTTCTAAACCTTCAATGAATAAACTGTATTAATTTATATAGAATTTGACAAAGTCATCTTTATGAAAGTTGTAGCTCTTTCTTTTATCTTTCCAATTATATAAGGTTTATAATTTTTGGACTTTGAGATTGAAAGTTATGATGATTTGAAGTAGTATGTACAATTAGATTTTTCATGAATGTCGCGATCGTGCTCGAACCCCACACTATCGCGACTCCCCCCTCTCACGCCCTTGATTTTTTTTACTTCGTCTCTTTTTTTATTTTATTTATTGTTGATTTGTTTATTTGTTACTCTCAATTTGATTTGTTTTCATGTCTATTTTATTTTATTTGTTTGTGTAATTGTTTTTACTCCCACCATGAGTTCTTTTTGTCTTTATCGTAATTTTATTTATTTTATTTTAAAAGTCTCCCAATTTTGGCTCTTTGTCATCACAAAATAAGGACCGAGACCCGGGGCCAACAATGGTATTAGATACAAAGGCAATTAGCTTTAGTGCAAGTGGGAGATTGTTAGAGTAGTGCTCTAATGGCAATCACCTTTAGCAATTTTATGCAAACTTTATTTTGATTAATAAAGCAAAAGACAATTTTCATTAATTTGATATTCATTTATATATGAATTTATATTGATCTTAAATCAAATTAATGAAGTCCATGGTACAAAATATAGCATGAAGGAAATCATGATATTGAGATTCCTATCATGTGCAACTATGTCAATATCTAAATAATCCCTAGTTGTAGGATTAATAAGATAGGACATTAATCCAGACAGACTAGCATATGTTATACTCGTTGATTTGATCAAGCAGTGGATCTCATAAACTGTAAGCATGAGTTGTTTAGAGTTAACATGTGGATGCTTACTAAGAGTAGTAAGTGCATCGGATGACCCGCTATAAGATTATTATATGGATGATCTATCAAATGTCAATGATTAATCTCATCATAGAAATGGTGCAAACACCCTTAGACTTGAGGTACTCAAGGATATCTTAGATACTAATCCTGTGCTTTGACATTATTCCTTGTTACCTCAAGACAAGGTCGCTCTAAGGGTGGTGATTAGGTACAACTATTGGTATTCGAAGGTAATTGGGTAGCCAATAAAGAATTAACCACTCCTGATAGAAGAGATGATACCCAAGGCCTCTTGATGGGTCATTACTCAGGAGTCTCTAGCCAGAGCAGTTATGTGCCATGAAGAGAGTCTTCAATGACACATAAAGTAATGAGATCCCAGGACAAGAACTAACATCACTTAGACTAGATGTGACGTAGTCAGTCTAGTGGGAGTTGACACATAGCCCATACTTTGAACCAAGTGGCGTATAGTATGGTAAAAGGATGAATTGCACGATAATTGTCTATGGAAAGGTTCATAAGTTGGATAATTAACTATCGAAGAGTTTGTGTGTTAATCCACTTATATTCCGACAAATTGGCATTATGAAATCCTTCATGATTTGATTGAATTAAGATTTAATTCATGTGCTTAAAATAATCAAGAACCTAAGGGTCATACGCATAAAAGATCGGATGAAAAACAAAATATGTATGACCATTTTTAAGTAAGCCACGATCGTGACTCATAGGGCCACGATCATGGCTGAAGGCGAGATGGGCCACAATCATGGCCAACAAGGCCACGATCGTGACAGAGGGCATGAAATGGTACATAAGTGAGTTTTTCACTTATGTGCACGAGCTTTTTCTACTTTTTACACACACAAGTGATAGCATAAGGGCTCTGGAAGAGTTTTAGAGTGAGAGTGAGGTGTCTTGAGTCTTGTTCTTGCAATTTATGCAATTTTTACATGAATCAAAGTGCATGCAACAAGATTTTTGACCTATCTTCTATCATCTTGAGCATCTACTAGAACTCATCTAGTTTGGTGCTCAAAACACCCTTATACATTATTTCTTGATCTTCTTTGCGTGTTCTTGGGTGATCAAGGAAGGATTTGGTGATTGTAATAACCCAAACAAGGAGAATAAACAAGAAAGGAGGAGATATAAAAGGTAAAAATGTTTTATATTTCATGTTCTTTACATATCCTTACATGCATCTATGATTATATGGTTTTCGGGTTTTCATGGTGTCGGAATGTTAATTCTGACACTTCCGCTGCATATGCATACATGTGGTGCACACAACCACGGCTAACCCAACAACCATGGCCCTGTAGACCATGATTGTGGGCCACAATCGTGAGCCAAATCTGGTGCTTCTGTCACGATCATAGCCTAATATGCCACGATCATAGGTTGTTATTTTAGCCCGAATGTCTTTGAAACTCCTCCATTATTCGATGTTGATCCTGAAGCACTAGCAAACACATCAAGGTACCTTAAAAAGATAATATTTAAGCTTAAAGACTTGTCCTAACCTATAAAATACTTAAAACATAAATAATTAACCAACTAACATAATTCTAACCTAAACACATACTCAATGATTGAATTAACAGCTACACTTATATCAAACTATGCCCTAAAACATGATGCATATTACACTTATCAATATCCTTACACTTAAACGTTTGCTTATTCTCAAGCAAACAAAAGAACAAACAACACAAAATCGTAAAGCACATAATGTAGTAATGAGACAATGGCTTTAACTTCAAGAAATAAATTTAACTTTAAACACAATCATTCAAGTTATTCTAAACCATTATCATGCAAAATCCATGTCTAGGAGCTCTGGATTAAATATACATATCAATCAAAACTTAAATGTTAAGTTTATTCACCCCTTTCAATTGCACATATAGATTAATAATTATTTGGTCCTTTAAACTTTGTAACTAATCCTAAGTATGTTTTCATGAAAAGTCAAGCTACTTACAAGTTCAGTAAGTTTTATTAGAAAACATTTTTTATTTACTTTTTGTCTATAGGGACATAGTCTTTTTACATGGAAGTAAACATTGGTAATGAATGTCGATCCATTTGCTCAACTAAGTCATGTTTTTATTAAGTTTCTTGGTTAGAATTTCATTATAGCCTTTTGATGCATAGGCACACATTTATGATACGTGTCGATCCGATTAGTCAGCTACATCTTGTTCTTAACTAGCTACTAGCTCTATTCGTAACCCGAAGGCTAGTAAAATAGTTATTTATTTAAAATTAGCAAACGTTTGTTTTAATTAATGCCTACCTTGTTACTTTAGCTACTTATTTTCACAAAAAAATACTAAGTTACTTAGTTGAAAGACCTAAAATTATGAATGAATGTGACAACTTATAGGGTGATAAACTAACACTAAATCCTAATTAACTTGCGAATTTTAGCCAAAGAATCCAGATCACTAATTTCATGAATTAATGACTCTTCACAACCTAACAGATTATGTTTAAAATTAAATCAATTTCAATCCATCTAAGCCATCGATACATTCACATAATTCACAATATGCAACCTAACAAACTATTATACAATATGCAAAATTCACACTTAAAGCAAAACACACAACCCTTCCCACACTTAAACAACACATTATCCTCAATATGAGAAGGAGACAAACAAACACACATGGTGAGAAGTAACATAAAATAGAATAAAACAAAGAAATAAAGACTAACTTTAAAAGAAAAGGGTTAGAAACAAAGCCTCACGGTGATGGAGGCAGGGATGGTGTCAGAGGTGGTATTTGGATACCTGAGATTGTTGTGTTATCTTAGAATTACTTAAAGAGAGTGAGAGAATTAGTGATCCCAGATCAATTCAAATTACTAAAGTTTATTTAAAATTCAAAACTACTCTAACTAAACCTAACAATTTCAATCGAACTATTGAATGTGCTAATTTATGGTCATTAGCTTAACTTTACATCCATAGAGGTGTTTTAATTGTTCGAACAGAAGGAAATCACTTCCTTGTCCTTGGGAATCCTTCCTCTGAGATATAGCTTGCAACGCTGCCTATTTACTTTAAAAGTTTCCTTCTTAGCTTTATCCAGTTTAAGGTCTCCATGATTAAAAACTTGAATGATCGTAAAAGGTCTACTCTATCGAGATTTTAACTTCGCTGGAAATAGCCTCAACCATGAATTATATAGCAAAACTTCGTCTTTTACTTTAAATTGCTTTTATTGAAGAAGAGAATCGTGCCATTTCTTTACTTTTTCCTTGTAGAGTTTGGCATTTTCGTATGCATCATAACGAAACTCTTCAAGTTCATCTAGTTGTAAAAGTCGCTTTTTACCTGCTTGCTTCCAATCAAAATTTAATGCTTTTATCACCTAGTATGCCTGACGTTCTAGTTTGATCGACAAAGGACAAGCTTTTCCATATACAAGCCTATAAGGAGTTATTCTGATAGGTGTTTTGAAATCAGTCCTATAAGCCCATAAGAGATCATCTAGCTTTATTGCCCAATCCTTCCTAGCACTGTTCACTATCTTTTCTAAATTTCGTTTCAACTTCCATTTGGACACTAGTCTGTGGATGGTAAGCTGTAGTAGCACGATGGCACACTCTATATCTTTTTAAGAGGGCATCAAAAGATCTATTGCAGAAATGTGTACCCCATCACTTATTATCGTACGTGACACTCCAAACCGATTAAATAACCATTTTATGAACTTTTGTACTGTCATTCCATCATTGGTTAGAGATGCCACTGCTTCAGCCCACACGAGACATAATCCACCCCCACTAAAATGTACATGTTTAAATGACCCATAAAGTCGATGCCCTATACATCGAAGACTTCCACTTCTAAAATATTAGATAAAGGCATCTCATCTCTTTTAAAGATGTTACCTATTTTTTAGCATCGATCGCATTGTGCCACGAAAGTTTGAGCATCCTTGAACAATTGTGGCTAATAAAATCCACTCTCGAGTATTCGAGCTGTCATTCTGTTAGCTCCATAATGTCCAACATATTAACCTTTATGGCGTTGCTTTAATATGTCCAATATTTTCTCCTCTGGAACACATCATCAAAATAACTCGTCAGTGCTTATTCTATATAAAATTGGCTCATCCCATAGATATCGGTTACAATCATATAGGAATCTCTTCCTTGTTGGTAAGATAAATTAGAAGGAAGTTTACAAATGGCAACATAATTCGTGACATCAACAAATCATGGTGTAGCCAAACTTTCGAGCAACATTAAGGTTTTATCAGGGAAATTTTCATTAATATCTTTGCTTGGCTTGCATTCCCTTCCTTCTAGTTTGGATAAGTGGTCTGCAATTAGGGGTGGACACGATTCGGTTCGGTCAGCTTTTTACCGTTGAACCGAATCGAACCGAATAATCGGTTCTATTCTATAAAAAATCAAACCGAACTGAATGTCAGATGAAACCATCGGTTCAATTTATCTTGCGGTTCGGTTCTGTTCAGTAATTTCAATCAGTTTGGGCTTTAATTTTGGGCCTTAAAATTTGGGTCAATTTTAGTACATATTCAACATTTTTATTTCATTTTAGGATCTATTGGATGATTGTTATACTTGCAAAGTTGCAAATTTACCTTATATACCTAGAGTTAGAAGTGTAAAAAAATACAAACTTTTTTTGTTTTTAGTTGATCGGTTTGGTTCAGAAAAAATTTTGCCTACACTGCAACCGAACCGATATAGTCGGTTTTCCAATATCCAAAATCGAACCAAACCATCCATCACATCGGTTTGGTTCAGTTTGGCCCGGTTTTCTCAGTTTTTTAGGTTGGTTCGATTTTTTCGGTTTTTTTGCCCACCCCTATCTGCAATCACATTTTTGGTTCCCTTTTTATCTATCACTTCTAAATCAAATTCCTGTAAAATTAACACCTATCGAATGAACCTTAGTTTTGTATCCTTTTTGCTGAAAAGGTATTTTAACGTCACGTGACCAGTGAATACAATTACCTTTAGTCCTAAAAAGTATGTTGAAATTTATCACATATATACACTAATGCTCTCTGAGGTAGCGTAATTAAGCCGAGGTCCTACAAGGGTCCTGCTGGCATAGTAGATCATATGCAACCTTTTATCTTTCTTTTGGCCTAATACATAACCTATAGCTTGGTCACTTGCATCGCACATAACCTCAAATGGAAGTGTCCAGTCTGGTGGTGATAGAATTGGTGCTGATGTTAATACCTCGTTTAGTTTTTTGAAGGCAGACATACATTTATCATCAAATAAGAAAGGCACATCTTTGACTAAAAGGTTTGTCAAAGGTCTTGCAATTTGCAAGAAGTCTTTGATAAATAGACGGTAAAATCCTGCATGACCTAAGAGTCCTCGCATACCTTTTACATTACTTAACGGTGGAAGTTTCTCTATAACTTCTGTTTTCGCTCTGTCGACTTCAAATCCTTAGTATGAGATTTTATGCTTTAGTTTTATCCCCTCTTGCATTATAAAATGGAATTTCTCCCAATTCAACACTAAGTGTGACTTTTCACATCTTTGAAGAACTCTATCCAAGTTGTTTAAGCACATTTCAAAAGGGTCTCCAAAAATTGAAAAATCACCCATAAACACCTCCATTATATCTTCGATCATATCGATGAAGATAGACATCATACATCTTTAAAATGTAACTGGTGCATAAGATAGTCTAAAAGGCATCCGTTTGTATACGAAGGTACCATAAGGGCAGGTAAATGTGGTCTTTTCTTGATCATCAGAGTAGATGAAGATCTGATTGTATCCCGAATATCCATCTAAGAAGTAATAAAACAAATGACCAACTACCTTTTCTATCATTTAGTCTATGAATGGGAGAGGAAAATGATCTTTCTTAGTCACTAAGTTGAGTTTGCGATAATCTATGCATACTCTCCATCCTGTGACTATTCTTGTTGAAATTACTTTTCCACTCTCACTTTCTATTACCATTATTCCACTCTTTTTAGGTACACATTGTGTTGGACTGACCTATTCACTATCAGAGATGGGATAAATTGTCCCTGCATCTAAGAGTTTGATTATTTCCTTTTTGACCACCTCCTTCATATTAGGTTCAATCTTCGTTGACGCTCCCTCATTGTTCTACATCCTTCCTTGAGGTTTATTCGATACATGCAAACATTTGGGCTTATACCTCCAATATAAGAAATCTACCATTCGATGGATTTCATTCGCTTTCTCACAATTGCTACCACCTTACTTTCTTATTTCTCATTTAATTGATTGGAGATGATTATCGGTAACGTTTGACCTTCACCTAGAAAGGTATATCTGAGATGTGTAGGTAAAGGTTTAAGTTCTAATGTGGGTGGAGTTTTTATGAATGGTGGTATGGGTGCTTTAGTTTAGACTAATTTATCTTGATCTGTTTGAACATCTGAGTCCTCCATCTCATCATCTCCTTTAGACTCAAGTTTTTCATATCCATTATTTGTCTTTATTGCCACTTACTGTACTTCTGCGATGCAACTCTCAACTTGTGCTTGCAAATTTTGATCCATAATTTCAACCTTTATACACACGCTACTTACTGTTGGGTTCTTTAAAGCCTTATTCATATTAAATTCGATCTGATCTTTGCCTATTCAAAAGTGCTAATTTCCCTTCGTGAACCTTAATTATGGCTTTGCCTATATTTATAAACTGTCGACCAAAGATTAGTGGACAATTTTTATCTTCTTCAAAATTGAGGAGTACAAAATCTACAGGAATAATGAACTTGTCCACTTGCATCAGAACATCTTCCACTACATCAAACAGTCTTTTAATAGATTGATCAGCCAACTAAATTAACAACGATGTTGGCTTGACCTTACCTAACCCTATCTTCCTAAATATTGATAAAGGCATAAGATTAATACTTGCTCCTAAGTCGCGTAAGCACTTTGTGAATTCAAATTCACCAACCACACAGGGTATTGTGAAACTCCCTGTATCTTTCAATTTAGATGGAATTCGGCTGGTGACTATAGAACTGTAGGTGCCAGTTAAAGCTACTGTCTGATTATTTTCCCAAGTACACTTCTTTGATAATATGCCCTTAAAAAATTTTGCATATTTAGGCATATTTTCCAAAGCCTCTACAAATGAGAAATTTGTCTGTAATGCCTTTAATTGCTCAACAAATTTTACAAATTGCACATCCAACTTCTTCTTTCATAATTGTTAAGGAAAAGGAATCTTAGGTGGATATGGTGGAGGAGCGATATAAGGAGGGTATGCGCTCATATTCACTTCTTTCTACTTTTCTTAATCTTTCTCAGGAAGAGGGAATGGATCCTCTATTGTCTTTATGGTGGTTTAACTTCCTTCCCACCTCGAAGTGTAATAACCTTTAATGACTCCCTCGATTTGTTCTCGAAGTGCTAGGAAGAATTCCCATACTTCTCGTAGAGAAAGCGTTTTTGTGGATTAAAGAGGCATTTTTCTTTGTTACTTGTTTGAATTTGCCTTTTAGAATCTTTTATGCATCGTCTTGGGTGCCAAGCTTGTTTAAAATTTTGTCCTACTTGGATTCCATTGAGCTTGGTTTATCTTGTTGAAAACTTGGTTCTGAATTGTCCTCAGGGTCTGAATTGTCCTCCAACATTGTTCGTCCACAAGAGTAAGGAGCGTATATGTGTTGTATGTGTTGGAGTAGGGATTGTTTCCCTCTCCTCGTCCATATTGAGCTCTATATAACTAACTTGATCTGCATTGTTATCCTTTATTAAGAAGCAGTCACCGTATCATGGTTCATCTTTCCACATAGTAGACACTTTAATTGCACAATTTTTATCAAAACTGAGGATGAAGCCTTCATATTGTTGAGTTGTCAAGTTAGGTTATCAATTTTTGCCTGCATATCTATCATTTGATCAACAACTATAACTCTTTTTTGTTCTCAGAAGGTAGAAGTTTGTCTGCTCTGCTCATTTGTCCATAGGTAGCTATTACTCACTATCTCCTCTATCTACCATCTTTCTCATCAGTGATACTCCAAAAGTTGCGTCAATCTTACCTCTTATATATGGGTTTACTCCATTATAAAATGTTTACAACAAAAACTCCTTAAGTAAGTTATGGTGTGGGCGTTTTCGTTGCATGTCCTTGTATTGTTCCCATGCTTTATAGTTTGATTCATTGCCACTTTGCTGGAAGTTGGTAATCTCCTTGATAATCTTCATGGTCTTGATAAGGGGAAAATACTTGTATAAATGCACGAACTAGTTGATCCCAAGTGGTGACATTGGCTGGGTTGAGGGAATGGTACTAGGCCTTTGCTCTATCTCTTAGGATAAAAGGGAAAAACCTAATTGTTACTGCATCCTCCAACATCTAATGATACGGAAAGGTATCACAAATTTCAAGAAAGTTTACTATATGTGCATTGGGATCTTCATTCATTAGTCTATAGAATTGCACATTCTGTTGAAGCTTGTTTAGGAGGACTGGTTTAGTTTCAAAAGAGACTACTTGTACGGGTGGCCTAGCTAATCCTTGGTTAGTCGCAATGAACCCTGGTCTCATGAAATCCATTGACATCCTTGTTTCGCTCTATGATCTAAATGAATTTCCTCAGCCATTATTGCTTTTGCGATTTGTTCTTCTTCTTCTTCACGCTGAGCTTTCCTAATTGATCATTTTAATTAGGTGATATCTAGCTCTAAGGTTTCAGCTACACGAATCAAACTTCTCTTAAATCTTGTGTTCATACAAAAACTCGAATTCAGAAATAGAAAGAAAGAACAAAAACTAAAAACTAACTAAATTGCCTTAGAATAAACAAATAAAATAATCGTCTCTCCAACAATGGCGCCAAAACCTTGATCGTGGTTTGGTTGTGTGTAAGTTTTAATTATTAACCTTCGATAATCCATAAGTGCATAGTTCATTAGCATAGTACCAAAGGTGTCGATCCCACAAGGAGGGAACGAATCTAATCTTAAAATCTAAGGTCAGAAACAAATAAAAAAAATTTAAGATGCAATGAAAGTAAAACGATAATTTATTTCAATCACTTAAATTCAGAATCAAACATGAAAATACTAATTACTAAGCAATTGCTACACACCCAAGAATAAACCGAAGGAAATTACTAATTGAGAGAAAGGAAATTTTACTTATCCTTAATGCTAACCTAACTGGTTATGAATTATCAGATTTTGACCCTAGACTGTCCTAGGGTTGATTACTCTTTCTTGAGTTATAACCATTAACCCTAAATCATAAACGCTAATCAGATTATGGAGGTTGCAATTGCTCAATTCACAACCTATCCAAAACCCTAATTAGTTTTGAAGTTCTCTAATAAAGTATTGGAAACTTATATGAAATCTCTCTTCATATTATTTCTCGATCTGATTCAATTCTAGTTTTTATTAAATCACCTAACTGTCGTTAGCCCAATTTAATCATTTTTCATTCGATTCACCTTCTCAGTTTATCATTAAATTATGCAATCGTAGAATCAAACCATAACAATATCCAATAAATAGGTAAACAATCAGATTCTCATTAATTCAAGAATAAAATTTCGAAGGTGAGTTTAAAACATCCTCAACATTCTAGATCCTATCATAAACTATTTAATACAATTATAAAACTGAAAATAACAGGAAATGCAATCTAAAATGAATGACAAGAGGTAGCGACATCGGAAAACTCCTAATCTGGGAAGTACTTCGAGTCAACTTCTTCTCCTCTTCTCTCTTCCTTCTCCTCTTCCTCTATCTCTTAACGATTTCTCTATAGGGTTTCTCAAAGTGGCTTATGAAAAAGCTCTGTCTCTACCTCTTTTGTTGTTCTTTAAATATTCTCTTATGTTTTGGGCAACCTTATGGTTTTTTTGGAGTTCGAAAGGTCCAAAACATCCCTCAAAACTTAACGTTCTTGAGTGTTTACACATTTGCCCGACATAGACTTGTACTAACCCATAAAATGCATAAAACATAGATAATTAACAAACTAACATAATTATAGGCTAAACACATACTCAATGATTGAATTAACGGCTAAACACATATCAAACTATGCTCTAAAATATGATGCAATTTACACATATCACAAAAATTTTAAAACATCATATTTAAATCTTTTTGAATCTTCTCTAAGGATCTTTATCCCCTTGATTTTTTTAAAAAAAGTTAGTTTGAATGGTAAAATTTGATCTTCTTGATATTTAGTCTATCTATTATATAAAAATAATCATTAAAAATCAATTATTTTATTATCATCAAACAAATTCCATGTTTGTGTTGTTACTATATAAATATCATAGTTAATTACTTTAGATCCCCTTGTTAGTTTGGAAAATTATTGAAAAATCTCCTTAAAAGTCTTAAAATTATTACTTGACCTCTTAAACTTCCATAATATTATCATGTTACGTTCTATTGTCAATTCCTATTAAAATTTTAAATATAATTAAAGCCATTTTGTAATTCTGTCCTGCGTGGAGGCTTAATAGCCTAATCCTCCACTAGTTCACCCTAAGGACACAATGTCATCTTCAATACTCTTTAAGAAGAGATGACATGATATTTTTCCTACCCCACTTAACCATTAAGTTGGATGACTCCATCTAAATCTTCTATTTGAACAAAACCAATCTTTACCATGACCATTGTCTAAAGCATAAAAGAAACCCTCCACTCTCTGCTATATTTGTAAATTCGATTTTCTGAAACCCTAGATCATTTCACATAAGTAAGAGCATTGGGAAATTAAAGAAAGTGTATTACATTGGCATGCATAACATAAACATATACATACATGAATTGTAATTTGTACACATTACAAGTTAGCGTATGCACTCAATTGACATGTCCTAGGGTATGAAAGCTGTTAAGTGAAAATGGTGTGAATTGAATTATTATGTCTTAAATTTTAGTATGATTGGATTACAATTTGTAAATTGGAATTAATTGCTATTAATTGAGAGATTGATGAATTAAAATGTACATTTAGACTAGGACATTTGTTGAGTGTAAGGATAATTTGATACATGAAAAATTAGGGTGATTAAGCTTATAATTGAGTGACATTTGGCATAGTTAAATGAGTGACAAGTGAACTAGTAATTAATTGACAAATGGACCAATTATTATGTGACATGTGGAATAATTATTTAGCGACATGTGGACTAATTAATGGGTGACTAATGGCAGCATCTTAAGGAGATTAGTGGTAGCTTATTAAGTAGACATATGGGAGGCATGCCATGTAACAAATGTCTTGGTTTAATGTTGACACCTAGCATATTGATGAGGGAAATCCCATAAGCAAAGTTTCTATTGCTTCCTTCATTGTTCACCACTGAAACTGTATCTAACTTCTCTATAAATTTTGGCGAATCCCTAGCCAAATTGTTACACGAAATTCACATGTTAATCCTCATAAAATTGCCAAGAAAACTAGCCTATTGCTACCTTCATTTTGTTGCTGAAACTAGTTCATTATCATCTTGAGTTTGTGTTGATCTTGCTTGCATGATACTTGGTTTAATCTAGAGTTTTGTGCTCAATTGAAAGCACCATAAGTAAGTAGATATTTGATCTTTATGGTATGTTTAATAGTATGAGAATGATGCTTGAATTGGAATGAAATGCATGTGATATTTGTGATAATATATCCTCGAAAAATGTTGCATGAACTTGGAAGATTTTATGTTTGTTCTTTGAGTATGAAAACCATGGGATTAGAGGTTGAATTATGGATGAATTAGGTCTAGATTTGATTTATTAAACAGGTGAATTTATGCCAAAGAAAGATGTGAATATATTTTTCTTCAATTGAAAAGGAATTAGGACTATATATATGATAAATTATAATAGTGTATGGTTTAATTTTTTATGCATGAAGACCATAATTTTGACCTGGAATCGTAATATAATTCAGACTTTAACGAGGTTGTATAATGAGGATGAGTTCTGGAAAATTGGATGTGTAAAAGATGTTTCAATGTATTAGAAATTCGTGGATAATTGGAAGAAAACATGCAGGGTATGATCATGGCCTTCAGTGCACGATCGTGGCCTGATTATTTTGATTCCATCACGATTTTGGACATCAGTGCACGATCGTGGCCTGTTACATATAGTTTTGTCACGATCACCACGATTGTGGTAAGGTCCAACATAATCGTAGGTTAGCATAAAGAGTGAAATGTTGAATTCTCAAAAAAAAAAAGAGAGTGAAATGTTGTATTTTAAGTGTTGTTTGAAACAACTAATGATAAGATACTATCTTATGATGCATTAGGGCTTGAAATGAACCTAATTGGATATTAAATAAGTTGGTTGAATGATTGATTGATGAACTTAAGATAATAAAGTTAATTGAGGGTGTAAACCTAAGTGTGAACAAGACATATCTAAATGACAATGTTTGAATGATTACAATTGTGATTAAGAAAAACGTACTTAGGAAAAGTCAATGGGCATGCATTGAACATGACATATATATGCATAATTGAACATGTATTTTTTTGATCACTTTACTAATGTGTACAATGTATGTGTATTTCGATGCTTAAGTTGAATGCCATCAACAATATATTACTGGATCATCAAGGTAACAACGTATACTAGAGCGCACTGTGAGTAACTTAGATGTTCTCATTAAGATTGACTTATCTCTATTTAATTCCCTATTATTGAACTGTTAATGATCTGATTGTGGCTCTAATAATTTTGAACATTAATAGTCCGAGAAGATTAATGATCTGATTGTGCACATAGAGCCTGGCTTTGTGGTTAATGAGCCCGGTACCCATAATGGGTACAGGATAGTATCTATATCTGTATCTAAAAGACGCTCGGTCACAACAAATAATAACGAACGTGTAGTCTTAAGTGCATCTGCATTCGAACATTTATGATTATGAATTATATGATCATGAATCCATTTATGAAATTGTGATGATAATGTGATATGCTATATTTGTGTAATTATTGATAAAGTGATTGATTGGAATATGAATGATCTGAAAGAGTATATGAAATGTGTGACATTCAGTATGTCTTATTAAGATAGAAAGTGTTATGAATTTGGATGGATGTGAGATATTTGTGTATTTGTCATGAGTGAGATCATCAATGATGGTTCAACGATCTCACTCATTGAAATTACAAAACTTATCAAAATTGCAACGTGGCTTTTTAGGTATAAGAGAGGAGATATAGTTTCTAAGACAAACTAATACTGTTGATTTTAGACCAAAAGAATGGCTCAAAAGTCGGTCAGCTAACATATAAGGAATTATAGATTGTGTATATGTAGTTTTCATTTGATGTAGATCTTTTGTATAAAGAGGAATAAACTCTTAGATACTTTGATGATGTAAATATTTGTTTAAATAAAAGTACTACTACAATGTAATTTTTGTTAATGAATGAAATGAGAAGTTGAGTAGATTTTAAGCATTGTGTTATTCTGTATGATGTCATATAAGTGATTATCATTGCTCTAACATGCCATTCTCATGGGATATTTACTTGAATGTCCTCTGGATGTTCAGGTATATACTTTATGGTAGTGGGGTGTTACAATTTTGGTATCAGAGCATGGTTTGGCATTCATAGGGACATATAAGGACATTTAAACATGATAAATAGTAAGAGATTTGGATAGTGATCACAACTATTTTTGTTATATGTCATTTTCTATAGGAGATCAAATTAGAGAGTCAGCTAACATAGAGTTTGTAAGAGCTAATAGAGAGTCTCCTGTACTTGAGTTTGCAAAAATGCCTTTGAAAATCCCAGAAAGGAGGAAAAGGAGATATGATAAGCTTCAAAAGCAGGGGCTGTAGACTTCTACGGAAGTACATACCCTACTGAGGCAGAAGGATGGTTAGAGAGAACTGAAAGAGTGTTTGATTAGATGGACTATGAGTCAGATGAGAGATTTGATTATGCAGTCTAACTTCTGCAAGGTTTAGCATATTAGTGGTGGAAGACTATTCCCAGAACTTCCGCCTAACCTTGTGGACTGACGTGAGAATATTTTTTAAAGGTTTTTAGAGAGAACTATATGCCTCAGATCTATTTGGATCAAAAAATGAAAGAATTTCTAGATCTGAAGCAAGGTAGTCTCATAGTAGGAAAGTATGAGATAAGATCTAATGAGCTGATGGGATATGTAACTATCTATTCCTACTGGGGAGGACAAGTGTAGGAGTTTTAAAGATGGGTTGAACATGGATATCAGAACAAGGCTAGTTATTTCTAATTTGGGTAGTTTTACGAAACTATGAGCGGCCGAGATAGTTAGGGTTTTGACCAAAAGGTGGATTTGTTCAGATTGGTAGAGGTAGAGGATAAGTGCCCTCTTGGTAGTCCCAACAGATGCCTGATTGTAAACACTGTGATAAGAAACATGGTGGGGAGTGTAGGACATTTATTGTGGCTCTACTGAGCATCAGATCAAAGATTGTCCCGAGACAATGGGACCACAGTCTGGAATGAGAAGAGGAACAGTAACTGAGACAACGGTCCAATAAAGTAAAGCTAGTGGATCAGTATAGAGATGTAGAGGTAGAGGCAGAACACAATCTGCAGGGCCTATTGTCAGGACTTAGGTGCGGAGTGGCCAACCGCAATCTTAGGCCAGGATCTATGCCATTACTAGATAAGAGACACAGAACTCCCCAAATGTGGTAACAGATATGTTGAATGTTTTTATTTTGAAGCATTTGCATTGGTAAATCCAGGATCTACACATTCATTCATCATATAACATCTGGCATCTAGACTGCATTGTGAGAGAGAGATGTTGAAATGTGGATTAGAGGTGAGTACACCAGTAGGTATTACTACAGTGATTGGTGAGGTATGTAAAGGGCGTATAGTTCGGATTGATTAGGTGAAATTGAAAGCTGATATGATAGTATTGCAATTGAGAGAGATAGACCTCATCTTAGGTATGGATCGGCTCACTGCATATAGAGCTATAATGAACTGCTATATTAAGGAGGTAGTTCTTGAATCTCCTAATCAGTCGAGAGTAGTATTTCGAGGAGTTAGTCAAGCAATGCCAGACTGATTAAATTCATTCATGAGTGCTTTGAGACTAATTCAAGGTGGATGTGAGGCTTATCTGGCCCATATAGTTGATACCTAAAATGAACAAACTATTCAGGACATTCCTGTTGTTAGGGATTTCTTAGATTTGTTTCCCACATAATTATCAGGTTTGGCCTCAGAAACGGATACGAAGTTTACCATTGACCTTTTCAAGGTACCGCTCTTATATCTATTCCTCCACACAGGATGACACATGTAGAACTTAAGGAATTGAAGACCTAGTTGTAGGAGTTATTGGAAAAGGTTTTATTAGACCCAGTGTTTCACCTTGGAAAGCTCCGGTATTGTTTGTAAAGAAGAAAGATAGGACACTGAGGTTGTGTATTGATTATCGGTAGTTGAATCGGGTGATAGTAAAGAATAAGTATCCTTTACCGAGGATAGATGATTTACTTGATCAATTATAGGGAACTCAGGTGTTCACTAAGTTAGACTTGAGATCAAGGTATTATTAGTTGAAGATAGTTGAAGCTGTTGTATTGAAGAATGCATTTAGAACAAGATATGGGCATTTTACGTTTTTAGTGATGTCGTTTAAGTGGACTAATGCCCCAAAAGCTTTTATGGCTTTGATGAATAAGGTATTCCAACCTTATTTAGATCATTTTGTGATTGTGTTTATTGACAATATTTTGGTGTATTCAAAGTGTAGAGAAGAACATTTAGAGCTTTTGAGGTTGGTCCTACAGATACTAAGAGAGAAGTAATTGTATGCCAAATTAAGTAAATGTGAATTTTGGTTTGATCAAGTAGTATTTTTGGGTCGTATAGTGTCTGGACAAGGCATTCAGGTAGACCCAAAGAAAGTAGAAGTAGTAATGAAGTGGGAAGCTCTGAGAAATGAGTCTGAGATATGGAGTTTCCTTATATTATCCGGATACTATAGGAGATTTGTCGAGGGGTTTTCACTGATTTCAACCCTTTTGACAAAGGTTCTGAGGAAAAATGTACAATTCAGATGGAATGATGATTATGTTATAGTCTAAACAAAGCAATTCAAATTAAGTTCTATCTAGACTAACTAGAGGCAAGTATACCTTGTCGATAAGTAATGTAAAACGGTAAGAACCTGATATCGTACCCAAAGGATTCCAACAAGCAAGATAATTAAATTAAACGATGAAAAATTACTCAAATGATCAAGAATTGATTGATTTGAAAATAAAATAAAGTCAGTGATTCAAGGAAATATAAAAGATGCAAAGTACGAATTAAAAAAATGACTAGACTTAATCAAATGATAGAAATTGGCTAAGGTATCATATTTCAATTGGATTAGACACTAAAACTTATAACGGTGGATTGATTTAGGAATTACTTCACTTAAGTAAGTTGAACCTAATATTTATAAGGATTCCCTTCTCTTCTAAATCCGAGTTACCTACTTGGTTCATAGATAATTTGGAATAAAAGGCATTCAATATAAGAAGCCTAAAATTAAGTTCATTAATCCTAGGTATGCTCACACAAGATCCTAAGGTTGGTTTACACTTTGGTCTCAAGTATATTGCTTGATTAATTTTTTGACAAATTAAATCCCATTGATTATGGCATTCAATCATCGAAGGCCTTAATCTAGGTGATCAAGCTAAATTAGGATTAAATATGTATTCAATCAAGAAAAAACCAATACTATAAAAATTGTCCTAATCCAATGTCAATTCTAACCTTAATAAAAAAAACTCACATATTCATCAATATAACACCAATCATGGTCTTGATATATAATTGCGTTGACTAAATCCACAAAAATTAAGCAACTACAAGGACATCAAGCTAGGAAGTAAAAAAAAAAGACATAGCATTCAGTTAATTAGCCAAAAGTAAATAGAAAAAAATAACATCCAAAGCCAATGAAAATTGAACACAAAGAGAACAAAATGAAGGAATAAACTAAAACTAAAAATGCCGAATGAGCGGCCTTTAAGAGCTCCACCATCCACCACTTCTTTATACTTAAAACCTTGAGTGCCCACTAAAGAGAGACGTTATTCTTAAGGTCGACACCTGCTCAAAAAAAAATATCTCCACTTGGTTGTTCTCCAATAGCTTTCCTAGTGCAACTCTCTCTTGTCTTTGTCTTCAACGCAGCTCCCTACTCACGCTGTCTAGCCTCCTACAGTCATTACTCACTCTGTCTTTCTATTTTTCATGCTACTCCCACTACTTACGCAACTCTCTTTTCTTCTTTACACGCCAGCCTCTCTTTTTTCCTATTCATTGATGTGACGAATAAGGTTTTTTCCACCCTATTTCACACACAAAACTCTTTCACGCTGCTTTCTTTTCACGCTGTCTAGCCGCCAACCTTTCTCTTCTGTAACCTTTTTATTCACGCTATTCTTGTCTTTTACTCATGCACCCATCTCATTTCAACGTAGCTCCAGCCTCTCTTTACGCTGCTCTCCTTCTACCACTCTACTCCTCTTCTGGTTCACTTTTTCATAGCCCACTCTATTTTTCTCTCCATAACCACGCACACCCTCAGCCGCCAGCTTCTCCTTTTTGTTTCTTTGTATTGAATAAATTCCCAGCCTTCACGTTCCTTCAATGCAAAACCTAATTCTTGTTTTCCAAAACGTTAACGTTTTTAGGTAGGTAAAACGTTAACGTTTTTACCCTTGCTTTCTTTAAAAGCTTTTCTTGATTTATGGTATTAGATGT
>JANZXP010105311.1:0-19288 GCA_027576715.1 Erythroxylum flavicans
TATTGTTTGAAATGTTATGTTCATAATTGCCTTATGTTGTTGATGTTTTACTTATGTTAATTTACGATGACTAGATGAATATTTTTAATGTTTCACTTACATTTTTGCGAAATATTATGCGAATGTTTAGTATTTGACTACTAATCTCCTTATATTCATGTGAAAAATTGATGTTTGAGTTAAGATTATATGTTATGTTCACATTTCATTTTACTCAGGTTCAATATAATGACATGTAGTAGAAACAAGAGAAAGAGGGTGGTAACGACTGAAGAAGTTCTTCCCACACAATAACCAACAATTACATCTTCGAATGAAGAAAGTCATCAACAACTTTTACCCACATCGTCTGTTAGTCATGAGGGATCTTCAGGTCTGTTATTGTTAACTAAACATATTTACATTAATGCTGAAATTACTCATTATATGTTTAGTGTGTTTTTCTTATTATGATTTTTTTTTATTTTTAGGTTCCAATACTGACATTAGAAAATGAGGTAGAGGTATCACAAAAGGAGCTGAGTTGCAACGGATGAATGTTGCAATGAACAACAAGTTGCCTGTGACCATTGACCCATGCAATGTCGCCCTCTAGATAAGATCCAATCTGTAAAATTATTCAGTGAGTTAGGCGTCATTATGAGAAATGAATTGCCTTGCCTTCAGCATGTCAAGCTGTTAAAGGAAGACAACTTGCTCCAAAATGCTTTGGACAAAGTTTCGATAATATTTCAATTTATTTGATTATATGTATTGAGATTTTACTTAACAAAAATATTAACTTAACTTATATGTGTTCTTAACAGATGAACCTCAATATCGTTGAAATCGACAAGCATGAGGTTTTAAGTAGTGTTAGTTGACTGTTGAAACAAATGGTGGAGGATCATCAATATAAACTTTATAAATATTACCAGTCTTTCCCTTCCAATGAATAGGCAAGGAGACATGTTCCAAAACGGGTGACTCCAAAAAATTGAAGTGAAATGTGTGATTATTAGGCCTTAGTGAAGGTTCAGGTTTGTTTTTTTCTCTTCATATTTCCTTCCATTAATTTTTTTTATATAATTCATGACAACTTCTCTTAATTTAGGAAAAGTGTGAGAAAGCCAAACAAATAGAGCAAAAATGAAGACTCCTCATAACACCGGCTCCAGATCATTTGTTGTCGTCTGACAAGAATTTATAAGTGTAACGTTTTCAACTTATTATTCTATTTCTCAATACAATAAATTCTATTATCTCCTAAAATTTTAAATTCATATAATAGAGCCAAACACAACTCCAAGGATAAGAGTATGATAGAATCACACTGTATAAGCTAACGCACTGCAAGGAAGGTCAACGCTGGACATCTGAAGAGACACAAAGTAATTATGTAAGTACAAACAAATTAATATTACAATTTATTTTTCTATGTAATACTAAGTAATAATTAGTTAACTCGATTTTGTACTTTAAATTGTAGGACAAGATACAGGAGTTGTTGCAGACATCATTGTCTAATGGGAATCAGCTCAATGTCGATGACATTTGCAACAATGTCTTTGTTATAGGATTGGGCTATATCAATGGTCGTAGGTATGACCCTAAGCCTGTTGGTGCATTTTCGTCACGTCCAATATATGTCACGACACTTTAAAAGGAGAACCGCACACTAAAGACTAAGTTAGATCGTAATATAAAAGAAGTGAACAAGGTTAAAAAGATGGTCAAACAATTACTAGGCTCAAAGTATGTCAGTACTAGTAATGAGATGAGGAGTCTTAGTTTGTATATGACCTATAATTATTTTTTTATATAAAATGCATTCCATTGTTAATGTTTATTTTATTTCAATTTATTAATATTTAAAAAATGTGTCACCAACATTAATTATAAAATGTAACTAATTTATATTTCAAATTCTATTAAAAATTGTAATAAATTAAAATAAATTTGTTTTTAAAAATTATAATAATATTTAAATTTAAAATAAAATTTTGTCACTAAATAATATTAGTTACCAAAACAAAATCGTCACAAAAAGTTATTACCTAAGTTTACAAGAACGTCTTTGAAAACATTTACCTATAACAAGAAATTATTAGCTAAAACTATTCTGCTACAAAAGTAGAATCGTCACTAAAAACTATTAGCTACCCAAAAAAATCGTCACAAAATGTTGTTACCTACGTTCATAAGAACGTCTCTAAAAACGTTTACCTACAATAAAAAATTAGAAGCTGAAACTATTTTGCTACAAAAAAATCATCACTAAAAATAATTACCTACGACTATGGTTTAGTAAGTAAAAACTTTTATCTAAGAAAAAATATGTCGCAAAATCCTATGTATGATGTTATTCGTTGTCGTTGGTTATATGTTTTACCAATGAAAATATTATGTATCCAAAACATTTTTACGACAATTTTAGGAATACATTGCGGATATTGTTTTGCTACCAAGATTCAATGACCATTAGGGCGCCGATTATTTTTCGATGCAAATTAATATTTGCGATGATATTTTAATATTTAGCGACATTTAGTTTCGTCGCCAATAACTTTATCTGTTGTAGTGATTTCCTTTGCATAATAAAAGTGATGTCTTTAAGACTTTCATAAAATTTAAATCATTTATTTTTGTATAATTTAATTGTAAATAAAAGTTTTTAAATCAGACTAGGGTGGTGAATTTTATAAATTAAATTTATATTTTAAATTTTTAGTAGAATTACTTAATCCCACACTCATGAACAAAACAATATATTTGAGCAAAATTAAGCATTCGGTTGACCAAGACTAACTCTTATTTATTAGTCTTCTATTCCTTTTGGGTTCTAGACATATGCTTTTCAAGTTGTCGTTAATAATATTAATTCCATACATAGTTCAAGTCTAAATAATGCAATACCTTTTGAATTACTATTTAACTCTAAACCAAAATAAACTAAAAACTAAAATCTTTGGTTATGAAATTCCCTATATCATTAGCCCTACAATAAATATAAATGGGTAAATTACAAAAAAATCTCAAATTTATTTCAATTTTGAAATATTATCCTAAACATAAAAAGTAGCTAAAAACCTAAACTTTCAATTTATTTTGAAAATAGTTTAACGTTAAAATTTTTCATTGATGATGTTGATATGGCTTGCCACATCAGATTTTTATACTTGCCACATGGCTGCCATATGTCCATTATTTATCTAACTAATTATTACTTACTTTATTAAGTTTCAAAACGAAAAACCTAATTTTAACCCCATTAGCTTAAATAACATAACTTCTCATGTACTGTGTAAAAGCTATAGACACGTATGGATATGGTACATTGCATAAAAGCTATATTTATTAGGGCATAATATAGAAAAATACAGAGCTTTGCCAATTACTTACATTAAAAATTCTAAAATTTGGACAAAATTATAATATTTACATTAAGAAAACACCAGAGTTAAAATAAAAAGTAGAGTAAAACTACTCAGAGCTATACAGAGAAAAAAAATGAGCATTTTATTATGTGAACTTTGTCACTGAGAATTCTACTATACAAAGCAATCTTATTATTTTTCAATTTCTTAATTTGATCTCTACAAGTTCTTTCCAATCTTAGATTTAGATTTTTTTCTCTTTTCTAAAGATTAAGTACTTCGCCATCTTTTTCCTTTATTCTTTTTTATTCCATTTTGTGTCTTTCACATTGTCTGCAAATCATGCTCTTTTTTAGTTTTTCTTCTTCTTGTTCTTACCTTCTTAATAGGGTAAAAACAAAGACAAAGATAAGTTCCCAAAAAGATCAAAATTTTTTCTAGTTTTGACAAGAAGAAGGAAAACCTATGTAACTTTGCACAAGTTATGGTTAAAGATTCAGAATTGTGATTTTTAGAGAGGAAGGTGAGAGTCTATTACTTGGAAAAAGTAAGATAGAGTGTTGCACTGGAGACTACCATAGCGATGGCAGAGACCAAATCTTGAGAGCTTAGAATAGACAACATATTGAAACAACATAAGTAAACGCAGTACATAAGAAACTTACAAAAGATGAGAAACCAGAGGAAGACTTAAATACCAAAGCTAGAAGTAAATGACTTACTTAAGAAAAAATGAAATTAAGTTTTATGTTTAAAAATTTAATAAAATAAGTAATAATTAGTTAGATAAATAGTATACATATGGTAAGTACAAAAATCTAATGTGACGAGCCACGTCATCAATGTTAATAGGAAACTTAACCTTGGGCTATTTTCGTAAGGAATTGCAAGTTTAAGTATTTTAGAGTCACTTTTTAAAGTTCGACATAGTATTGTAAAATTAATATAAGTTTAAAATTATTATTTTTATTTATCCAATATAAATTTACATATTATAGTAAATAATGCATTTATTTACATCTTGCACTAAACCATGATGGTCATCTTTGTGTAGATTTGGATAATGATTAGGTATATATAATTAGGCATGTTTCATTTAGTGAAAATCTCGTTCGTTGTAAGAATTGGATTTTGGACAGTAAAGCTGCTCCTTCCTCTCCACATTCAATGTCGTTAAGCTTATTAATTCCCTTTTCTTCTGCATTGTAATCATGTATGTACTAGAAATGGAAAAAATTTCCTAACTTAGCGTAACTCGGCATAGCTTGGCTTGAAGTCAATGGGCTTAGCCTGAGTTGATTAGGTTTCAAGTCTACATAGACTTTTTTTTAATAAAAAAGCTCAAGCTCAACACAGCCTAAAACCTAAAATTTTAAAGTAAAATAATTTCATTTTGAGTTAAAAAATGTCATTTTTAAAAATTTTAAATAAAAAATATATTTAATCGGGCTTGGTCTAGGCTCAATTACGTTAAGGTTTAGGCTTGAAGCCTTGGGCCTTATCAAGTTTCAAAATGAGCTTAGGTTTGAACATAAAATTTTATGTTGGGGCTGGCCCATTTCTGTGCCTAGAATGAACTTTACTTCCCTACAAACTCTTTCATCTCAATCTTTTAACTCTCAATAATATCTCTTATCCTTACCCAACTTCCACAGGATAACTCTTCCTTAGCTAATCCTTCTTCACTTGCTTTTAATTTAGCCATTGACCTATCTAGCTACTAACTCCTATCGTCCATACCTCTTTCAAATTCTAACCGTGGCCATCTAATGTCCTTAAGAACAAACATTATGCAATATAAGAATTAAATATTATAGAGAAAATCAATTCCAAAATAAATTATTTTAAACATGAACTATAAACCTAAATCAAGCTAAAAAATTATTTAAAGTAGTAAAAGGCTATAACAGATACAATAAATGCTTTGCTATCCAATTCCACTTACAATTTGGTACCTAAACCTTTACAAGTTAAAATTGTTGATAATAAGTGGATGTACATGATCAAAAGGAAGCAGAATGATTGTATTGATAGATATAAAGCTAGATTAATGGTCAAAGGTTTTACACAAGAAGTTGGTGTGGATTATAAAGAGACATTAATTCTAATGATAAAAGCCACACAATTAGAATAGCCCTTTCCATAGCTGTAATTCATCGTTGACCTATCAAGTAACTTGATATTTCAAATGCTTTCTGCCATCACAACTTAACCAAGACCATTAACGTGAAGTAACCAATTGGTTTCATTGATAAGTCTAAGCTAGATTCTGGCTACAAATTGTAACGATCTCTTTATGGTTTGAAGCTAGCCTAGCGAGCATAGTTCTCTAGACTTGGTAATTGTCTTAACACAATATGGTTTAATTCTTCCGAGGCTGATATTTCTCTCTTTTCTTAATAAAAATAATGATATATATATAACTACTAAGAATAATGTCATCATCTATGACGATGACATTATTTTTGGTAGTTCTTGCTCTCAATTAATTTTCACCCTAAAGTGAATTTCCTATGAAAGACCTTGGGGACTTGCCTTACTTTCTTGGAATAGAAGTTGCACATACAAAGCAAGGATTTATTGTTGTCACAATCGAAATATGTTCATAAACTCTTAAATAAATCGAGTTTATAAAATTCTATTCCTTATCTTACACTAATTACAATGTCACCAAGCTTAACTAAAACCACCAATAAGTTATTTGAATTTTTACACCAATATAGGTAGCTTATTAGAGCTTTGTAATATGTTATCATAACACGGCTTGACAATAAACTATGTCAATTCATGCATACGTTGAGCGATATTCATTAGAAAGCACTAAAGAGATTATCTTGTTATTTAAAGACACAATGTCAAGTACTATTATCTTCTACAATGTCTATTGTTCTTTATTGTTATGCAAACAATGATTGGGGTGGTGATTTAGAAGATGGACACTTCATAAGTGGTTATGGCATATTTTTAGGCTCATCTTTAATGTCATGGTTAGCAAAGAATCAACTTATAATAGCTAGATCATCAATTGAGAGTGAGTACGAGGAAATTGCAAATTTAACATCTAAAATAATATGGCTTCAATCATTGCTTAAAGAACTCAATTTTCTAATTTTATAAAATTAAATGTGGTGTAACAATATAGGAGTAGCTTATGTTTCTTTTATTCTAATGTTCCATACAAAAACAAATTACACATAGTTAGATTATCATTTTGAAAGGAAATAGTTAGAAAGTGATAGAATTAAGATTTCTTTTATCAATTTACAAGACAAACTACTAGATACATTTACCAGGGCCTTTCCAGTCAAGATATTTAATTATATGTGTTCTAAACTTCCTTTTTTCAATGGATAAGGACTTGCGAGTGTTGTTAAGATAATGATAACTCTATTAGGATAATGATAATTCTTATTCTTATTTATACTTTAGTTATATTTGTTATGATATAATTAGTTTTTGTATTCTTATGTAAACCTTAATTAGCTTGTTGTTATGACCATACTTATCATGTATCAAGCTAAAAACTATATATTATAATCTTTTTCTCATGCAATGTATAAAAAATATATTTTCCTCAATTAATGCTTTATATAATGCCTATATATATAGCAACATAAATTAATTATATATATAATTCTTTGCACTCTAAAAGTAATTATTATTCAACTACTTAACTAATAAGTCAATGGAAAACAAAACCAACTAGCTTATTGAGAATCTATTTGACTACGAGGTATTCTTGGGTTTTCTCCCATTATTGTGCCTTTAAGTTTCCATTTAAGGTAACTACATTTTGAACATGCTTAACTTTGACAACTTTGTTGCTTTGCATTACAACTTCACTAACAGCCTCAAATTTTGATTAGAGCTCTAAAACTGAAATTTCCCTTTTACACCTCAAAACGTCACCTCCATAACCTCCCTTCATGAACCAGACAATCTCCTCGCTACCTTCTATCCTAACTATCCCACCTTCTTCATACCAAATCCCCCACCTACTTTAAACTAGACATCCTTGACTCAAACTCAAGCACTGGGGATGGGTTCCAAACCTCAAAACTAGAAATATGTCCTTAGAAAGCCCCTTACCTTAACCCTTTAATAATATCCCTCATAGATCAAGGAAAGGAAAGCTATACTATCCCTTTCCATTAAAACACATAAGTCAGGCACTAATAATTGGTCAACTACTATAGTAGGCTTCTTTATAGGAAAACTTCCTCCCCTTGATTAAAAAAATAGGCACTTAACCAGTGGAAAGGTAAAGGCCTTTAATATATGCTATTTAATGAAAATTAGCTCTTCTTATTTCAGTTTACAAGCAAATAAGAACTTTAGAATTCATAGAAGCAGGCCATGGAACTTCAACAACTTACCTATTTTCCTACAAATGTGGAAGCTATACATGACTTACTTTAGCAAACAAAGGGAAAGAATGACACCACACTTTAAAAATATTTGAAAAGCAAGACTATAAGGAGCTGATGAATTTGGAAAAGCAAACACATGATAAAGAAATGAGGAAGGAGGCCCTGCGATTGTAAGAAACTACTAGTGAGTAGAAGCAAGAAGCTAAAAAACAAAGGAATAGGAAGTTATTACAATTAATGAGTCTAAAGGCCAAAACCAGGTAATTTCAACTTGTTTCTTTGAATTAATTAGTAGAAGTATAAACAATTGTGGAAATGTAAATGAAACTATAACTCAAATATTAAAGGACACTCCTAGATAAATTAAAAATTATGATGATTATGGATTAGTGAAAGAGAGGAAATTAGGGCATAAAGCCAAAAAAAAGATTTAAATAAATATTTAAATCATGTCCTTTTAGCTTAGAACATTAGGGGAATGAATAATCTTAAGAAACAGCTAGTGACTTTAGAATACATAGAATCAACAAAACCTTGACTATATAATTACTCCCTAATGCTTAGTGATTAATGTTATGATGTGTTTAAGATTTTTATTTTGGTTCATTTTTTGTTTTAGGTATAAGTTGGAGGAACAAGAACCAAATTGACCTAAAAACATATTCTTAGAGTTATCCTACTGATTTTCAATATTATTTGCCTCTATGGAACAAGAAGAAGATGAATTAGGGTGAATATGGGATAAAAATGAAAGAAATAAATTTATTGGAACTTACACGACAGTGTAACTCATTAAAAGTGTGTAGGACCCAAAGATACAATTTTAGACTCTCCTATAACCTATGAGGCTGTATGTGGATTTACATGGCTATGTAAGTGAGCTACATAACCATGTAAGCGGTTGTGTAGCTCACCAGAACCATATATGTTTACAATTTTGGGGAAAAATGACAATGCAGTCACTTACACACCCGTGTAACTGATCGTGTGTCTTATTGAACCTTACTATAAAGTATATTTAAGCAAATAAAGGAAGGTAAGAGGAGCTTAAAGACATGAAAGGGGGCAAATTTCTTATCACTTTAAGAGATACGAGAAGCTAACCTTCATCCTTTTAGTTTGAAGTGGATATTGAGGTCGATGAACACATTTAACATTTCTTAATCTAGTAGTGTTGTTCTCACTCTCTTTTGGAATTGAATATGTTATTCTTTATTTAATGTTTTGGAATTCAGATGTGAATGATTTAAACACTTCAAATAGATTATTTATGTGTTGAACCTATTACCAGAATCTAGATTGCAATACATAATTATTTTAACTCTAATTCACTTGTGGTAAACTAATGGTTGTGCATCATTAAGGATTACATAACATAGGTTAAATGACTTAAGCTTGTGTTGTTGTTGCCTAAATTAACCTGTTTTCCTATTATATAATGTGATTTTCAAACTAAATCTATATAGCTTATTCTAGATTGGCTAATAACTAGACTTAATTAAAGAGCTTGTTTTAATTAGATATATCTTAAGGAAAACTGGGATTAATATAGCTTGTTGTTAATCTATGATTAATGGTTTCAAAGAGAGATACAGGAACAATATGATGATTAGATATGTTCAATGTAAAGGTTAAGATTAAATCGAAAACTGGATTTAAAACTCATTTGTCAATTTTATCACTTTTATACTATTTGATTTGATTTTCCTTAATTAGTTTAGTTTTACTTTATTTTCTTAAGAAAATTCAACCAAACTCCCCCCTGCCCCCTCCCCAATCAAAATTTAAACACCAATATATTCATTACAAAAGCTAAACACATACTCTCTGTGGATACGATCCCTACTCGTCTCTCTTACAAATTTAGTTATGCAGAGTTGAGTTTTATTTTCTAGTGTGTTCAATATGCATCAAGAGTTTTGGCTCTATTATTGAGGAGTGAAGTGATTTAAATTTTGTTTTTGATTTTAATTAGTGTTTTGTATTTATATATGTTTATAATTAGTTTTTACAATTATTTTCGTTCTTTTATATTTGTTATTGTTTTTGTTGATAGTGATGAGATCTCATCAACAATATCCCTCAAATTTGATCCGGAGATCGAAAGGACATTGTGAAGGGAGTGTGCCAATTTTAGATTATGTCAATGCTATTGGAGGAAATTTTACCCATAACATATATTCCCAGTCCTATAACCTAAGCTAGAGAGATTAGCCAAACATAAGTTATAGAATGAATAGGTAGGAAAGCTACTTCACAGATAGGCCATAAGGTGCACAATAATTCCCATATAGACCACAAGCCTCTTATTCCAACTTAGGTACATGTATAGAAGATATAGCTAAGTCTCTTACTATTGATACTTTGTAATTCCATTAGGATGTAAAACTATTTCTATATGAGACAAGATCTCAATTCTAAGATACAAGGTGCAGTATCCAGAATTTGGAAAGCCAGATGGGCTAGATGGTGATGACTATCAATAGCTTAGAATCATAAAGTGGACGAAAGTTGTCATCCCAACCTGAGTTAAATCTAATAAATGTTAGTGCAGTGACCTTATCCAATGGTAAGAAGCTTGAGGATCCTAGAGGACTACTCAAAACATGGCTAGTGAAGAAGAAATTGAGAAGGAGTTTTAAGGAGAAAGGTATATATCATCTAACTCAAATTTAAATATGGAATCCCAAATGTGGTTTTAGGTTAATTGGAATAACCATTTCATTCCTAATCTATTATTGGTAATAGGTTATTCCCTATTTTGGTTGAAGAAAACATACGTAATATATAATCTAGGGGTTTACTTATTCTTTGAGTTTAGGGAATAAGTAAACTCACCCTCTCCCTATCTTTATCTATTTTAAGTGGGTTGAGAATAAAAATGAGGACTTGTTGGTCAAAAATATACTTAGAGAATCCATATAATTACTTAGCTATAATAATGATGATGATGATGATGATGATGATGATGATGATGATGATGATGATGCTAATGCTGATGATGATGATGTTAGTGAGGACTAATGGATATTTTGGTCTTTTTGATAGTTATTCCTTTTTCATTCCAAATTTATGTTTTCTAACCAAAAATTGACATTACATCATCATTAGAAATTCTTAGGAATAAATCAAAATAAATAATACATAATCTATTCTATTCCTCATCTATTATATCATTAAAGAATCACTATTCCATTCCTTATTTATTCTTACAGGTGAACCAAATGCCTTGTAATTGTTGTTAAGACTAACCCTTCTCCATTCCATAATAGATTAGAAAAATCAAACAAGGAGGAAAAAAGGTAGAAGTGAATAAACCTTTGCTAACTATAATTAAACAAGTTCCAAGAAAGAAAATTCTTTCGAAGTGTAAGGATCTAGTAGAGATTAAAAGTCTAAAACTAGGGAAGACACTAAATATGAATGGTCATCAATTCAAGCCTTATCCTGACGAATTTCAAGTGGAAAATATAGAAGTGGTGACATTTAAAGACCAAAATTTCGTTATATGATAAGGAAAACATGGAGTTAAGCTTACGACAATAAATAAAGGCGCTACTTAGGAGGCAACCTAAGGGGAGTTTGTTCCTTTCTCTTCACACTTTTGCATTTATTGGTTTTATTGAATGCTCCATTTCTTAAATTTAACGTAACATTAGGGACAATGTAAGCTCTAAGTATGGGGTAGGGCAATGTTTGTTTTAAGTTCTTTTTGTATGTTTTAAAAAAAATGCTCTCTTTTTTTATTTTTTGTAGGATTATATACTTATAATTAGAAAGTATAATTAACTAGAAAAATTTATGGCAACTTGGACATGTATTTTCACTCTTGTGATTGGTCAATATACATTTTCTTTAGATGATTATTGACTAGTGGATAGATATAAGTTAGTGAGATTTTAAGCCTTTTTAGACTGATAAGGACTTTTGTTCTTGTGTGGCCTTCATAACATGTACATCCTAACTTTGCCTTGGTTTTTTATTTGAGACCACATTTTCATTACATGCATTAACATAAAAATGGTATAGGCACTCCTTGCTTTATGAGCTACATTAACCAAATATCTTACCTAATGATATGATTTTTCCTTTTGTTAAGCCTATTTGAACTTTATTAATCTTTCTTTTTTTGCTAACCATATTAAAATCCTTTAACCTAACCAAATGTCTTGCCTATGCCTTAAAGCTAGGGGACCATTTGTGATTGTTGATTTTTGTGGATGCACAAGAGCATAAGTGTCGGGGTATGCATATATGCGGGTTAGTTATAATTGATGGAATGTGATTTTTATCTCTTTTGATGTTGTTTCTTTCAATTTTCTTTTTTTATTAAAAAAAGAAAAGAGAAAAGAAAAGAAAAGAAAAAGGATATTTAAAAAAGAAGTTATCAAGGAGGAGAATCATTTGTTTTGGAAAAGAATTCATGTTAGTATTTCCTCCTAAAATTGTATGAAATAGGTAAATTGGTTGTGATGCAATTAACTGAGAAGTTGTTATGAAGGGTCACTCTTTTACAATATAGGGTTTATCATCAATTTTTATAAGTGATTCCTTTTAATTCCTTGTGCTTTATGTGATTTATAGTATGGAGGCTTGAATCTAATTCATGAAAAAGAGTTTTTGCATTCATCTAAACTGATGGGACCTAATTTTGAGTGAAAAATTGATACTCCATTGAGTGTATTTCCTGCTTCACTAGTTTTGATGGTTTCTGAATTACATTATTCAAATACTTCTCACCTTAACCTTTGGCCCCATTATAACCTTGACAAGTCCTTTAATTCATGATTATGCATGTGAACCTTTAGTGGTGGAGAACTGAAATGATATGCAAAGTCGTGAAAGTCTTGATCATAAATAGTGTTTAAGTGTACCTATAGATTTATCGTTTATTTAAAACAAAATATATCAAGATCTACCCCTAGATTGCTCAAATTTTAAAGGGAATGGTTATTGAATGATTATCAGTAAAAGCGTTGAATGTTTAGTTCTTGCCATCTTTTTGAAAGTTATTTCTCTTTTCTTATGACTATTATTCTTAGGAAATATGGCTAAAAAGAAAGTGTTTGGATTTTGTTTTTGATGTTTTTTTATCTGAGGACGATCAAAAACTAGGTGTAATGGAACTTGATAAGTGTCTGATTGACTATATAATTACTCCCTTATGCTTAGTGATTAATGTTATATGTGCTTAAGATACTTATTTTGGTTTATATTTTGTTTTAGGTACAAGTTGGAGGAACAAGAACAAAATTAAACTAAAAATATATCCTTGTAGCCGTCCTATTGATGTTCAATCTTATTTGCATTTATAGAATAAGAAGGAGATGAATTAGGTCAAGATGGGACAAAAAAATGAAAGAAATGAAGTTACTATAACTTACATAGCCTTGTATGGGATCGCGTAGCTCACTCGAAGCTTATATAACCATGAAGATATAGTTTCAAACTCTTTTACCACTTATATGGCCATGTGTGGATTTACACAACCGTGTAAGCTGGTTGTGTAGTTCATCAATATTGTGTATGTTCATGATTTTGGGTAAAAAGACATACATGGTCATATACATGCTCTTGTAGCTGACCATGTGTCTTATAAAACCCTAATTTTTACTATAAAAAGACATTTAAGCGAATAAAGGAAGGAGAGAGGAGTTTAAAGACACAAAAGGGAGCATATTTGTTACCTCTTTGAGAGTTATGAGAAACTAACCTTAATCTTTCTAGTTCAAAGGGGATATCAAGGCCTTCGAACATGTTTGGGCATTTCTTAATCTAGTAGTCTTGTTCTCACTGTGTTTTGGAATTGATTGTATTATTCCTTGTTTAATGTTTTGGGATTCATGTATGCCTGAATAAAATACTTTAAATAGATTATTTATGTATGAACCCATCGTTAGAATCTAGATTACAATACGTAATTGTTGTAACTCGGATTCACTTATAGTAAACTAATGGTTACGCATCATTAGGGATAATATATCATAGGTTAAATAACCTAAGCTTGTATGGTTGTTGCCTATATTAACTTGTCTTCCTATTACATAGTGTAGTTGTCAAATCTAGAGAGCTTATTCTACATTGCCTGATAACTAGACCTAATTAAAGAACTTGTTTTAATTATAGATAACCTAAGGGGAAACGGTCATTAATAGAGCTTGTTGTTAATCTATGATTAATAGTTTCAAAGAGAGGTAAAAGAACAATATGAGAATTAGTTATGCTCATTTGGGTGAAGGTTAAGATTGAACCAGAATTGGATTTAAAACTCATTTGTGAATTTTATCACTTTTATACTGTTTAATTTAATTTACCTTCATTTTTAAGTTTTACTTTATTTTCTTATTCAAATTTAACTAACCCCCTACCCCACCAAATCCTAAACACTGACTTATTCATTACAAAAGCTAAACAAACACTCTCTATGGATATGATCCATACTCACCACTCCTACATATTTAGTTTTGCAAAGTTAGGTTTTATTTTTCCATGTGTTTGATGTGCATCAACGTAGTTGCCTATAGTCCATGCAGGTAGGAAGTTCTCAATGTCATTAAATCAACGCAATGTATTCATTTGCATATGAAAATTGAGCATATAAGAACTAGATGGATAAGTTTAATCTTTGCTGTTAACTTTGCTTTTGAAAGGTCCCTACTTTGAGAGGAGCTTAGAAATCTCAAAATAGTATTGAGAGGGCCTTGGTTACTACTGAATGACTTCAATTGTAACCTATTTGCCTCAGAACTAGAAGGGGTGAGATGTAGTAGGATCCCTTACAAAGATCTTTCCAATTGCTTATTTGACATTAAAGTTTCAAACATAAGACATATAAGGATTCACCTTACCTGGTGCACCAAACAATTGGGAAATTGGACAATAATTAAGAAGTTGGATAGAGAAATAGGGAATGAGGAATGCTTTATGACATATCCAAATAACTATGATAATTTCACTAATAGTATGTGTGTTGATCACAATGCCATAAAAATATCAAGCTTAAAGGAAATTTATGTAAGAAACTTCCCCTTTAGGTCCTTTTAGTTACCTATCAATGCAAGAAGGGTTTGACGAAGCCATTTTCAAAGGGTTAGTCACTAGAGCGTATGGAAATGAATCCTACAAGCTCCTAAGAAAGCTACAAGCCATAAAAATGGAACTCAAAGGGGTATATAATGCCTTAATCCTTGATAGCGACAAATCCATCAACTAAGCTAATGAGGAGTATATGCATTAAGAAGATTAAGTAAGCAAACGACAAGAGAATATTGCCCTTGAACACTTGATAAACATAATTCATCTTTACAGATCCATCATTTATCAAAAATCTAGATTAAACTAGATATTAGAGGGGGACTCCAATAAAAACTCTTTCATAACTCCGTCAATGCTAAAATGAACAAGAATAATATTATGTCTTTATTGACTAAAAAGGGTGTACTAATCCACAAATACAAAGAGCTCCTATGATACACAAAGGAATACTTTTCTAAAATTATTTGATATTCAACATAGTTAAATTAGCAATATTCTGAACTATAAAGCATCACTCTTAAGATTATCTTTGATGCTCATTTTGAGTTATTGTGTAGGCCTAAAATAGATGAGGAGATAGAAGTGGTTCTCTTCAGCATCAACCCTAATAAAGCTCCTAGTCCTGTGGTTTTAATAGGCTATTCTTTTACAAAGCTTGGAGACTTATCAAAACTAAAACTACCAAAGTAGTCAAGGAGTTCTTGTCTAGTGGAAAAATGTCGAGAGCATGAAACAAATCACTTTTCTGCTTGGTCCTAAAATCCTTATCACCTACTTCTCTCAAAGATTATAGGCCTATTTCTTATTGTAACACATTCTATAAAATCTTGTCCAAGACACTTGTAAATAGACTGAAGTATATGCTACCTGACATAATCAACACTTTTTAATCTGCATTCATTAGAGATAGGCACATAGGGGACAACATTTTTATAGAATAAGATCTCTTCATGCACTACTATCTCAAAGGAAAAGGGGAAAACTATGCTCTTAAGGTAGACATGCATAAAGCCTTTAACACTTTACAATGGGAATTAATTTTGCTATCCATGAATGCTATGGGATTTCAAAGTCAATTCACAAACTAGAATATGGAATCCATAACAGCTGTCTTACATAACACTATGGTAAATGGTGGTGAAGTTTCAACCTTATTCTAAGGTTCATGAGGATTAAGGCAAGGGGATCCCTTTTCCTTGTATCCTTTTACAATTGTAATGGAGATATTTTCAAGGATACTATAGGGAAATACTATAGGGGATAACTTCTTTAGCTGGCACAAAAATGCATTAGACTTCCAAATCTCACACAAGATCTTTGTTAATGACTCCTTATTATTCAACAAAGTTAAGCTTTCTTCCATCTTATGCCTAAGAAGTCCCTAGATACCTTTAGCAAGTAACCAGGATCATGTATTTACAAGGACAAAAGCCTTCTTATCCTCTATAGAGATGCATACAAAAGGAGAACTAGAGTAACTAACTAAAATGTCATCCATCATTTAAGCACCTTGGAGTTCTATTATCTTTAAAGAAATTTTATATTAGGACTACAAATTCCTTTTTGATATGATTAGGAGAAGAACAAGAAATTGGGCTAATAAAGCTCTTTAATTTGCTAGAAGGTTAAAATGACAGGTCCTTTTTCTGATGACTAGGCAACCTACAGGGCACCTCATAAAAACCTTCCAGTCGATATCCAGTCTAACTGAAAAGTTCCCCTAGAGCTAAGCTTTTTCCCTTTTCTTCAAAATATTTTAGAATCAATATAAAGAAAAGAAAAGGGAATAGCAGTGGAAGTTTTTAAAAGTAACCTTCATTAAAAATTTCGACAGCATAATAACTATTATTTAGTAAAAATAAAAAATTTTAGGTTCCTAAAAAGTAATTCAAAACACTTCTATCCCCTTAATCAAAGTACCATTGCTACTTCTAGACTTTAAGTCCATTCAGAAACAATCTCAAAGGGTCAAACACATTTAAGCATTTAGTTAAAGAAAAGAACATTTATAAATAATCATATTTTCATAAAACCAAGATCAAGATAGTTACAAAGATAATGAACTATACATAGTAAAACATGTACAATCTATCTTTACACAAAAGATGTTCAAACGTGTTCATGATTATGCAATACATGAAAAACAAATACACAAGCAAAACCACTTACATAGCTGCATGTGATGAAGGTAGCTACTGAAATGGTGGAGTCCCGACTACTAAAAACCCTGAGCGTGCACTTGGGAGGTTAAAGTTTAAAAAAAAGAACAAAAAGTTAAGGGTGAGCTAAACGAGCTCAATGAGTGTTATGGTTTCCATTCAAAACATTTATACAAACATTAACCTCTATAAAGAAAAAAGATATTTTTCTTTTCTTTTCAAGCAATAACCAATGTTCTGACACAACAAATTCATATAATCAATGAACATGTAAAACATAATGAAGTTTCTCTTTTCTTGTAAGGTAAACAAAGATGGCAATCGATAGTTTCATAAACTTTCTCTTTTAAAATTTTCTTTGCCATTTGGGACCGTTAAGTGTAAGGCGATGGTTTTGCACTGCTTACTCGGGCTTGGCTAACCTCTAGTAATGGAGCTGGTTCTGCATCGCTTACCTGCACTAAGTTAACCACCATATACCGATTGTTATGGAGCTGGTTCTGTATTACTTACCCATAATGGTGCTAACACTATATATAAATTAGTGGTTACAAAGCTAGTTTTGCATCGCTTACCCGTAATAGTGTTAGCATAATATATACTCCATATGTGCAGAGGGCAACTCGTAAGACATACTGACACACATGATACCACCCACTATTAGTGACAGACACTACCCCCAGACTCTGCCTTGCACGTTAAGACATACTCTAATCTGTATAATTATATGTATAAGGAGACCTAACAGTATACTATAGGCTAAACAACAATTAGTAAAGAGGTGCACCACATTTCTATACCAATTCAGTTTATGTTCATGTTCGAATTCCATTGTCGTGCCAATTTATTGCATATCCAATTTCAATTCGATGCCATCTCAAATCACACATAGATATCTCATAAAAATTAGCTTTCAAATTCAGGTAGCAACACCATTGAATTTATTCATAAACATACTTTTCATGACAAAATAGAAACCATTTTTCTTTCATAAAATCAGTTTAAATATACACTCACAGTTTTGTCGTTTATCTCTAAGTACGCTCACGTGTTGAGTGTCTCTTCTTGAGCTACACTATTTACAAGTCGTTTAATCATTTATTTCCACTATAGGAAATAAAGCATTACAATTATCAATTCAGTCTTAACTACCATAAGTTATTCCATTGGTTTCCATTTCAGAATCTAACTCCAAAACTTACTTAAAAAATTCTTTTTAACATCATCCATCTGCTTAAATCATAATATGGCCGAATAGGTCACGCTAACTTTTTCCATTTGATTTTTCATGAAAACAACCTTAAGATTTCTAGTTATTTACACCGTAATCATAATTGAACTTCAACGAATCACACCGTCAATTACTTTCCTCTTTAGGGCCAAATTGTTCTCACTACACACATATATATACTATTCCATTTTTTTTTCAAACTTTTCAACACATTTCAACTAAGGTCCATACCAAGCATCATTTAAACTTATCAAACCAAAAATTACATATTTTCTCCAATATTTCCTAGCTTGGATGAATACACCACTCTTTCACTATCCTTCCATTTTTCTTAACACATCTTCTTTTCATTACACATAAATGAACTCAAACCAATTCTAATTCTATCCTTCTTCATTTCTTTACTTCATTGACATCAAATCCATATCATAAACATCATAACCCCAACCTTGGTTTCTTGATTCACTTTTGTTGTTTTCAACCTTTACATGCTTCTAAGTTTATTATCTACTCCATAATAAGTCAAAAACAACTGTTGATCTTAAATAACTCCATTCCATATGAAATCCACAAAATAAAAAACTTAAACTATGAAAAACTGGCTAAAAGCTCAAATTGGGCTTAACCTTTTTGAGTTTGATCAGTTTGGGACTTAAACTTGTAACTTGCTTATAGAAGGTCTAAAATTTCACGAATCTGCTTAATTTAAGACTTTTTTAGACGAAAATTAAGGCATGTTTTACACACGTCGTTACATGCATGTCAGTTAAGAGTTTTAAATTAACTCTTTAGGTTTAAATTAACAGTTTTTGGGTATAAAGGCTCTTTAGGTTTAGGATTATCTGAGAAGTTAACTGTAGTGCCCCCTTACCGAAGGGTATATACCGGGACGCCCAGAGGTCATTCCGGCATATAACCTAGGATAAAGGCATGCTACGTTCACTTACTACATTCACTTCACATGGTATGGTATCATAATTGACTTATAAAGCATCATAAGAAAATCACAATATTTTAAAACCAACTTTTTCCTCATTTCATTTCATAAAAACTTGATTGCCTACATTGTGACTTTCAACAATTTCCATATGTACATCATCAAAACCTAATACAATAGTACTACATGAATGAGGAAAA